>JAUTBZ010132160.1:0-13982 GCA_032361785.1 Lepetodrilus galriftensis
CCCTGTAGCTATAGGGTGCCAGAATAGATAGCAAAATAGTAAACGGGGCATCTTATAGCTACAGTTCTGCAGCTAGTATAGGATGAGATGGTAACGTGATTTCTAACTACATCATAATAACGGCATATATAGGCCTACATAAATACAAAAAAGTAGATTGAGTTGCATATATATACCCGGTACAGTAAAAGGCCTGTATATACTTCTCAGTGAGTTGAGATGGAATGTATATATGCGCACACTGGTTAATTGACAGGGGTTGCTTATGTAGCGCTTTGGTCATGTTTTCAAATATGGATTTAGTATATTATTAATATACACACACCGTTATAATTATAATAATGATGATAATAATATCATAATAATAATAAATGAAGATTTGCATTCTCGAAACGTTCTTACGAATTTCTTAGCAAAGAAGATGCAGTTCGTAGCACTACGGTTGTGGCCCTACTATAAGAATCGTAAGAACAGTTCTTAGGCTAACAAATTCACAAGAATATGCCCCCCGTGTATAGGCCCTACAGTATATTCGTTGTTAATAATAACAGAAGCAGTAGTATGACCGGGGTTGTACCCGCGGGAGTCACGTGATTGTGAATTGTAGTAACGAAATGGCTTCCTGTGTTTGAATATAAAAACAAAATTTCTTGTGGAATATTCATACATCACATGAAATGCGTTGAGAAAAGTGCGAATAGATATATTCACATCTACGTCGGAATTAGGCATATTATATGTTTAAATATAGCAATTAGTGCATGGCATCTTTGCACCTAACAGTTGGAATAGTCAAATAAGTTTAGGCCCTAAAAAACCCATATTTCATACCACCATCTATATTTCTTTGACGGTACGAAGGTTATATGATTATGCAATAGCGAGTCCATAATACAGCTCACGTTTAAAGGTCACATTCGTTTAGAATTACAACGCCATAAAATATGTATTGAGAGCATGAAGTGCTATTATAACTAAATATAGTACTAAGTATGTATATTAGTCTATAGGAATATATTCATATATATTTTACAACAGGTCCCATATAATAACTATAGCATCTGGTACGACATGACATTAAAAAAAAAAAATCTTTTCAATATATACTATAGCATTTATTATAGTATATATACAACCGTTCTGCGTGTATGCATAGTAGGCTATACAAGGTATAGTATAGGCCTATATAGTTAATGGTTCATATTTAATGAACAACGGGATAGGAGGCATGCGGTCGATAATGCAGACTATCCCATTTTGTCAGAATGTGCGAATGTCGTATTTTGGTCCCCAGCCACAACTCTTGTCCCTACTGTCGGTGTCATCTAGTTAAGTTTGACCTTTGTCATGACCTCCAAATATCCCCCCGGCTCACACACCTGTATCACGTGACTAGGCACGACCTCTAAAAGTTGACCGGTTTTTATGGGCCCATTGTCCCGCATTTCATTCCCCTTACCTTGTATGTGTAGATTTTACAACTCCCGAGTTCAGATTCTCAAGCATGTTTTATAACTAGTTACTACAAGACTATATTTATGTTAGCTGTGGTTTATAGGGTTGAATATAAATATAAGCAGAATGCATAGAGGCTACTAAGTACTTTCGGTTAGAGGTTGAGGAAATATGCAAGCAGTTAATTACGAGCTAACGTCAGTAAGAAAGATACAAGAAATTGTGACTAAAACTATCCAAAATTGATGTGATCAACAATATTCAATAGTAGAAATATAAGGCATTGTCCCAACTGTCGCAAGTATCGTGTGGATGTACAAGAAATGTTTTGTTGGTCTATATTCTCGAAATGTTCTCACGATCGTTGATTCGTATAGCATAGAGCTATGAAAATGTTACGCACGTTCTTGCTAAGATTATCGTAAGAACGTTTCGAGAATTGCCCCAGGCAAGTGCGATTACATGCTCAACTCCGTATCCACAAATCCACTTATAAAATGTTAGCATGACATCGTACTGTTTCGCAATCTGAGGGCCAGCTGTACTAGTATACATACATGTAGTTGTCTTATATAAGCACTGCGTGCAAGATGTATTCGTACCTCATGACCACCGTCTACAACGTGATCTGTACCTCATGGACACTTCCCACATGGTGCATTGTACCTCAAATACTAGTTGTACCTTATGGACAATGTTGTGCAAATGCATCCGTACCTCATGGACAATTGTCCTAGTCACATGGACAAATATTAAACTGTATTTATATTAAACTGTATTTGCATCTCAGGAACAATGCATGGGGTTAGCATGGTGACATCATGGTTTGCTTATTTCTAACCCAAGTTGGTCACCCATATATGCTGCATTGAACAGAGGATAGAGATGGCAGTGGGTGTGCACAGACATCTGTCTTTTTTGACCCACAGTTATAATCACTGGACACAACCATACTGGATTTGAATAGCAGGCCATGAGCAAGATACAGCTTGTACACCCAGCCCAATGCAGCTCAGATTCCCCTAGCCTTTCCTGCTGACCATAACACATTTTATATGGGCCCTGACCATATAACACATCTCTTATGGTCAGCAGAGAAGGCTAGAGAATCTCAGCTAACCCCAATGCAGGTAGAAGGCAAAACTTCAAAAGAGCCAAACCAACATTTTTTTCAAATTCATGAATTCACCCACAGAACTTTAAATAATTATAACAAAATATTGTACCATCTATCTATATTAAATACCGTAAATAACATATCTAGATTGTGTAACATTTTATTATTATTATAACAACATTTTATTATAATTATTCAAAGTCCTGTGATCCACAACTGATACCTAATGAATTGCACAAAGACACTAGTGTACATACACTGGGCATTTGCACAGTAAATAAAGCATCTGGTTATCTTTCTCGAAGCTCTCATAGCTGCTAAGAGAGCTTCGAGAAACAATACCCTGGGTATCTTTCACGAAGCTCTCCGCTAAAAGACCTTAGCAATGTATTAGCTATCGGCAAAGAGTGCTATCGTCTCTTAGTCTTAGTGGATAAGAGAGCTTTCAGAAACGATACCCAGATAACTACAAGCATTTCTATATTTCGGGTTGTCTCCATTGACCACAAGAAGATATTATGAAAACAAAACTTTATTCCGTTGACAGACATCTGGTTAACAATCTACTATGTGTACAGAACTAAAGCGAAAAGTTTCACCCTAGTGGAGAAAAACTGGGTTTCCCGCTAAGGTGTACAATTTAAATAAGAATATAATCTTAACAGCTGTGGAATAATTTGAAATATCGTAGAGTAAAAGGATGGATGAGGGGGGGAGAACACTTAAAAATCTGAAATAAGTACATGCAAAGTTCTGAATATATGAGGGATGTGACAACATTACTGAAAACATAAGAAACGTGTAACCCAATCAGTTCACAATACATGTACAGCACACTGAATCTAAGTTTGTTTCAAATAATCCATTAATACATAGAAGACCTAAAACATGTACAAACAAAAAAAAAGTAAAAGTTCGACATGAAAAGTAGAAATGCATAGAACTGGTGACATGAATAACACGGTTTCTTTCTCTGTTGCAGACCACCCAGAAAAAAAAACTCCTTGCGTGACAAAATGAAAAGGAGAAATGTTCATTCGAGTGGAATAATGCCGCATTGCACGCAAACAATGGCAGTCATTTTCAATACAAAGGGTCCGTTATGCGACGTCTTTGGTTCCGGTACTGTTCATACAAGAGGGCATATTCCAACAACACATATTCAAATAAAGATTCCTCCCTGAATAGAATGTCTCAAGATATCACACACACAACTATATCATACACGTGTTGTAAACCTAGCTTATTACGGGAATGTGCAAACGATTGGGCGAGGTTGGCGATGAATCGTCGCAACCATCGGCTTTTGCTCATCAACATGCATACGGTGCTCAGGTACATTTAGCCTGCACAGTTCCTTCCTCTAAAAACCAGACAAAGTCTTTCAATATTGTTCTTCATCCATGTACTGCAGTATTTTAACTCTAGTAAAATGTCTCGACAAACATTGAATAAATTCTTTCATAATATTTTTAATAATTTTAGTTTCTTCAAATATACTTTAATACAGGGAACTACAATTGCTATCTAGTCAGTGTCTAGCTTATAATAGTACTAAATCAATTTTGAATAATGTTCAGAATGTTTTTATTGCCAATGTAAATACATTTTCGATCATATAAAGTTAAAAGTATAGCCAGAAATCCTTGTTTGCAACTGAGCCAAATTTGAAGACAAAGGAACAGACAAACGGATGTTACATCATGGATCAAGTACGTATGTGACCAATTATTTCAAGTTTTCAACATGCGACAGATGATGATTCTATATCTGGTGGGCAGATTTATGTCCAAAGACTTTCGAGTACAATTCTAGTCTGAACTCCATAATCTTGTAAATCTCGCACACACACAGACACACACACACACAGACAGCACAGACACCCATGTACCATATACAATGATAAACACTTGTCCACATCTGGGTAGGTTTGCATGCTTCAGGGTGATTTCCTAGACGTCTATTTAACACATGGAACATTAATAAGGATTAAAAAGTGTCGTTTGCTTTTTTTGGGGGGGCTGTTTTTATTTTTTGTTTGTTTGTGTGTGAAACTAGCTTAATTTTGAACACTCTACAGGTCTTTATACAGCAATAAAGGCATTTCTTACAGCTACGAAACACGCAAATACACCTGCCACTTCCTACAAGACATGAGGCAGCCCTGTAGAGTGTTCAATTTCTCATGAAGATCCGGGTACGATAGAAGATAATTTGCTTAAAAAAATGTGTCCACATATATATACACAAAATAAGACCCTCAACACTAAACCATCCAAGGTTCCGAGAATGTCTCTTGAATTTCATAATGACAACTACAAATTTGCTTCAACTCTGAAAATTATGTTTATAGTCACTAACAGTAACATCCAATAGAACTCTGTTATGATCAATAGCGATCAATCTAAAAACAGATAAAAATTTCTAAATAAATGTCTATATACATTTTTACATACGGAAAAATTTCATCTCCCATTCTCACAACTATTTTGTTTTTATCACATTTGAATCATTATATATATATATTTCAATATGTATATATATATATATATATTTCTTCTTTTTTTTTTCTATCCGTGCTTCCTTTAAGATTAATTTCTGTGGCCCTAATTCTCCTGATGAAGGGAACTTCCCACGAGTCGTACGAGATACTGGCGGTGGACAAAAATCGGCAGACACCTAGTGGCCACGACCTTGCACGACCTCCGGAAATACAATTCGATATTCTACCGAGGAATGAAGTGAACCGCCGGCGTTCGACTGAGTCTCAAAAATCTGATCTGACGCTACGACTTGTGTGCCTTCCCGAGTATTCCGACTTGATAAATGCCTAAAAAGTTAAGATGAGATCAGCCAACATTAATCCACGATGATTTCAAAGTGAATGCTTCCTTGGCGGTCCATCCTGTCGTGCTTGATGTTCTTGGCCCAGGCCTTGCACTCGATGAGCATGCCCACGTTGGGCTGGATGTTGGACAGACGTGCGAAGATGAGGGGCTGTGCATAACCCTTCTGGTTCTTGTAGGGGAAGTAGTGTAGGTTGAAGCCCTGTGACGGCAGATACTCGATGGTGCCCAGGTTGTCGTTGTCCCCGGGATTCTGAGGAAAATAAAACAGCGATAGAAACTAACGTAAAAACTTACTATCCCAAATTGTGATACAAATAACAAATGTTATGAATTTCTACTAGTCCTTAGGATACCTTTACAGAGTTTAACCCGACAGGAATCGTGCGTATTTGACGCATTAATATGGACAAAATACTCCTTCTTAAACTGCTGTCACTTCTGACCGAACAAAATATTTGCAAATCATAAATTATATATGATTTAAAAGTCTTGATAAACCCCACAGACATTTTAAACAGCCATGCCCAATCTGTGAACCGAAAGTGAAATAGTTCCAGTTCAAATTTAGAACATGCACACCCATCAGCTGGTAAGCTGCTGCTACTTGAACATCTTGAAAGTACAAATTATCAGACTACAAACACAACTAACCTCTCCATCGCAACTGATCCAGATCTTGGTTTGGTCGTACATAGCCTTCAAGTTCTCTGGCATATTACCAGGCAGATTATCAACATCGTATGGCTGGGGAACCCAGTCAAATATCTGAAAACAGATAAAGTGAATACATTGAACCATGGTTCAGTACATGTACAAACATTAAAAAACCCATGCACAAACATGTATACCCAATCGTTAATATCACTCCACTCTTGTGGTATTAATTAACCCTCTCCCTGCTGATGGCAACTTACATTGCCCTATCAGTAAGTTGCCCTATCACATGCAGAAATAGAACACTTTGATTTTATTCAGCAGGGAGAAGGTTAAAATGATCCATTTTATGCAGTTCCTCCCACTTACAGTTAAATATTTCACCGATTCAATCAATACCCCCAAAAATTATCATGCCATCTGCTTACATACATTTAACAGGGAAACTCTGCATTGTCCACACACTACAGACTTAATATCACTAGGAAGTATTCACCCATTTAATTCTCTCCATGCTGGAGGCAACCAGAAATGCCCCAAAGGAAAAGTATCTGTGCCCAATCCAGCAAACAAGAGACGAAGTAGATTGAAAGGAAACTTTCTCGAAAATGGTGTTTTTAAAACTGCTGAATCTTCATTGTACAAGCATCCTCGAAAGCTCGGCCATTATGACTACAATTAACCTTCGCCAAATACCCTGGAACATCGCATCTCAAAAACTAGCTTCCAAATATAAATATATCCCGGGGTAGTTAACAAGAGTTTAAGTGTAGTCGAAGGGTTAGAGCTTAACTTTAAAACATACTTGCCCGAATAATGATATAAATAACAAAACATTAAATTTCTACTACTCGCCCGTAGGATAGCTTTAACATTAGGAGAAAGGGATCGGGCCGCCAGGCGAGTGGAAACTTCTATCCCTGTAGTTATATAATGGTCTGATTTCGAGGATGGGGTACTACTGGCATCTCAATAATGGCATGAAATAAAGCATGATAGGTAGGTCACATTTGCCAACAGCGACAAGGAAAGTGAACTCACCCTATTTAGTTTTAACAATATGCATGGCTTTCCCGCCTTATATCCAAAGTCCTCGCCGCAGGTTGTGAGCGTCTCATTGAGATCGGTTTCACATGGAACATCACCTTCCATACGAACGCCAGTAACGCCGGTGCAGTTGGCAACATCGAAACCATTTTGGAGTTTACTCCCTGTAAAAAAAAAGAAAATAATAATTAAAAATCAATAAAAAGCAGTTGGTTCTTGTTTGCCATGAAATTCATTGACGCCCCTATTTGATTTTTTAAATAATTTTTTTTATACTACCTAGATAAAATATAAACTTCTGATTATCATTATTTGCAGAGTATTTAAAGCAAGTAAAAAGTATCAATTTGCACATACTGCACCTCTTCTTAATTTGACTTGATTAAAATATGTATTGGTTTGCAATGTGTGTAGAAACTATAAAGTAGAAATGTTCAACAATTACAGAAGGTTCTATTGGTGTTCAATATATCTGACAAGTGAACAACACACATACAGCCGTACACCGATTTAAACTTACTGTCAAAGGTACTGGTTAACAGCCCGAATAGTGATAGATGTAACAAATGTCTAAAAAAAAACCACATGAATATTCTACTAGTCCTTTGGATACCTTTAGCTTTGAGAGAAATGGCCTGGACTAAACTAGTATTAATTTCTATCCCTGATATTCCTAGATAAGGGACTGGATAACCAACTCCTGTTCAATTTCACATGACAATGTGGCAGCACAAATATGTCTTGCAGTGCAGTAAAGGGTAAATTGATACATCGCAATCATTCGGATGCGTCACAATAAGCACGACGTCATACGTATCCACACTCTCGCTTAGCCGGGAAACATAATTGCGAGAAAACACACGAGTCTGTTATCCAGTCCCTTGTATAATCTATGATCCCTGAAAGAAACATCGGTCACTTACACTTGTCTATATATTTCTTAATGTGATCAACATGAGGCTTATAGGTCTTCTCAACCATTCTGTCATATCTAATCAAAGTTGTTTCTAAAAATGGCATTGGCTTGAAACCCATTCCTGCAAAAGAGAAAGAAAACGATAATTAGAAATCAACACCATGATACAGATACAGGCACACAAAAACAGATGGTGCAGTGTTTGAATTAATAGGGAGTCCGGGGGTCACTTGAAAATCTGCAATGTTAAGGGTATCTGTGTGACCCCCTGAAAATTACAGATTTTACCACCTTTAACATTGGGCCTATGGAGAATGATTCCCTCATTATTTTCATTATTTCGAACACTGTGGTGTAATTTTGCCAAATATCAATTGCACATAATAATATAATTACTAATACTGGGTAAGAGAGTTAATGTTTTACGTCGCAGCGGGAATCTTTCACCCATAGGCGACGACTACTAATACTAGTAGTATTACTTTTCTACATACTGCACGGATTTGCATGTACTGTGCTTTACATCCCGATATGTCTGGCGTAAATGTACAACGCTTTCATGAAATGCAGGTATTTCTGACATGCCTATTCGAGGCATGATAGGGCTAAACAGACACTTACCAGGATTCGACTTTAGCAAACTAGAATCTTCAGTTAGCTTTGGGAAATGATCGTCCAGGGTTGTGTAGAATACAGAAAAGCATGCCGCAAAGAAGGCGCTCAGGAAGATGTAGTAGACGATATAAAATAGGGTGATGGCTCCTGAAAAGAGAAAAACAACAACATATTACTATGGTAAACTGAAGAAGTCGTTTTTCTATTTATTTAAATTAAAAGTAAATTGTATTGGGAGTTTATAGTAGCTTTCTAGAATCTTTCACTAATATCACGACTTTATCAGTTTAGGGCAGGAGGAAACCTGCAACATCTGTAGCTGCAAAGTAATTATTATCCATACAATAAATCAATAATAATACAGAGAAAAAAAATATCATTGGAGTATATCCACACATCATTGTTAATGAAATTGTTCTTGTATCTAATCAATACATTTCCAATCCACACTGATCCATCTCATCATGTCTGTGAAATATAGCAAACCGAGATGAAGAGATTGTGATTATGGAGATTAACTTCGCTGCTGGAATGAAGAGAATTTAATTGATTAGGCTAATGAATTGTTGTAATTATACAGTAATACAAGTTTCTGCTTGCATCTTTCATCACTATCATGATGATGTGAAAGTGCGTGACAAACAAGTATAAGTTGTAAAATCTTTTCATAAAAAGAAATAAATTTACAATTTGTTTCTTTCACATACCCTTCAAACCGTAAGTGCCTTGAGTCAAATGAGTGAGAGAATTTGGAGTTTAACGTCGCTGTGACAATATCTCGCATTTGCGACAAACCTCAGTCAAATCAACGATAAATACAACCTGACCCAGATTAGGCAGCCGACTTTCCAGAATAGTTTGTTGGCCATTTTTTCCGCCATTAAAGTTCATGGGAAAATTATTCAAGCCACGAAATAGTATCTTGAGACAAGGCATGAACGCACAGCCACCATTTTACTTTTAGCCATCAAGAGAAGTTTTGGAAACGGAATCGACCCATCGAGATTGGATGGTTCCTCTGCCAAATCCTTTATTCAACATGATTGCTGTGAAAGAGTTGATCAATACTGAATCCTGGCCACGCGGCACAGACACTGACGTCAACATGCCTTGGATAAAATAAACATTCATTTAGATGAAATTAGTCAAAATGAAAAGAGAAAATAACATTGGCAGCACTCAGTTAATTAACTTGACCACTGTTGCAGTGTTGGCATTACAAGTTGAAGTTCGTTGTTGAAATAAGCAATTGTTTACTGCCAACCATAAGGAAATGGCAGCGAGTGAATTATTAATACTAGCAGTGAGTGAATTATTGTTTTAAGTCTCAGCAGGAATCTTTTTACACATACATGACGAAAAATAAATATCACTGAGTGAGTGAGTGAATATGGAGTTTAACGTCGCTGCAGGAATACTTCATTCATTTGTGACGAGACAAATATCAGAAAAACTTATGAAAATGTATCACAATTGATACTTATTAATTAGAGGTGCCACGATTCGCCTATCTCGCGATATGATGCAGATGTTAAACTACGGTAACAATATTACTAAATAAGTAATCTTTTATCATATTGTTAGCAGAAAATCAGATTCAATCACTATATAAAAAGGCTGGCAATACACCATTGCACATCATATGCAAACATGTTGCGATAGTTATTGTTTCACTTGCGTATTACTGTGCAGTCCTACTACTAGTCTACTACGTCAAAGATCCATATATATTTATATGCTAGATTTGCATGAGAATTAAACAGATGCTACTGTTTACATGGTTTACACAAACTACATATCAGAAACTTGCCTGCGTCTATCACTAGTAGCAGTGGCACGATCAGATGTTAACTTTCGCACAACATGGGATCTTGATATCATCAAGTCCATAATAAATGTATTTAAATAAAACAAACATTCCAATATAGTACCAGTATTCTGTCGTGATCTGAGTGGTTGTTAGCAATTATGTTACCAGGTTGTGAAATACTTTTCAAACTAACTATCACTACATGACTACTGGTACTGGTAGTACTAGTTTTATACAAATAGCTGAGATTGAAATGTCAAAAAATATTTAAATCCACATGACTTGACTTTTTGTTTTATGTCAACAACATATAATTTACAAATTCCAGACATATTATTATTAGGTCTTGGGTTTGTGTTGTCATGACAACTAAAATTAGAATGCTAGTAGTACTAGCCATGTCCGTCATGCAGGGGTTGATCTTAATTAGCCCCAACCCTTTCTCACAATGTTTAATTAAACAGGACTAGTACTAGGTTTTGTAACCAAGTTATTATTTGAATAATTATTTGGGCTAGTAGCTTTGAAAGGTTTACAAAGTTCTATCCCTACATGATGTGACAACCAAATGAAGTCTATGTATTTAATATTTTTAACACTGTATACAGGTATAGTGCACAAAAAGATTATTTTTTCTCAGAAATGTATCTAAACTTAATAAATAAGAATCTTTATTCGCTAACATTTTGTAATCTCCAAGTCTGAGTTACTTGACCCGTTATCACTCGACCGTGAATGTGACATCTACTAGCTGGAAGATTTCTTCTCTGATTGCGCCCGGAGCATGGTAGGACATTATTCATTCTTCCTATGAACAAATATACCACGGCACACTGTACTACTATCACCACAACAGGTCTAGCAAGTATTGCATTGCATAACGTTACTTCACACATCTACTACCAAGTAATTTAGTATTTACAGCTTGTACAATACTGTGTAATGAATAGTTTAGCACCTCATTGTTACGTACAATTGAATACTATTTTATAATCTGGCTGGTTAACTTCGACTGCAGACAAGTAGACAATACATATCAAATAACTGTTAACAAGTTGGAGTGATCACTGGTGATATACATGTATTAATTACAATCAGTGTTCAAATTAATAGGGGGGGTCCGGGGGGGGGTATTTGAAAATCTGCAATGTTAAGGTATACATGGTATCTGTGTGACCCCCTGAAAATTACAGATTTTACCACCATTAACATTGGGCCTATGGAGAATGACCCCCTTGTTATTTTCATTATTTCGAACATTGCTTAATAAAATCCAATTGCCAAAATAAAAATGTTCAATATTGTTAAATCATGGTTCACACAACATGCACAAATAATAGGTACGGAATATCCAAAATTTGAAAGAAACTCATTCTAATAGTACCATGAATACATTAACAAATAACTGGATATTACCTGTAGAAGTAAAATTGTCCTAAGGAGTTTAATGTCAATGCGGGAATCGTTCATATTTGCGATGATTAAAATTGTCCAATTGACTAATTCAAACAATGAATTAGTAAATCAGGGCTCGACAGTAAGGATTGTCAGCCTGCTCGGGATATGTATTATCCACAGGCGGACAAGTGAAATAGCCTAGATTAACAAGCCCTTTTCACAGTAGTTACATATCCGACAGGACACAGGGACAGGTGCCTCAAAAAGATAATGTAGAGCCCTGCAAATGCCATGGAAATATGGTTGAAAATTAGTTGGATGCAAGTAAAAAAATAATTTATTAAACTAGTGGGCAGTAGCCTAGTGACCGGTATCAAATACACCAGCAATATTTGAATACATTTGCTTTCTCACAAAACGCTAAAGGTTTTGGACAGGGATGAGATATTTCTCAATGTTTTCACTCCAATTGTAACGAGCAATATCCAGGCAAGTGCTGAAACCATGGAAACTAAGCAGTATTGGCCTCACTCCTTAGTAGTGTCCTTACTAGATCAACATTGATCAATAAATCAAATGTGAACCCCATCTCAAAATTAGGGGGGCGATATGACGTCATTAAGCCACATTCAATAGTCTAAACACTGTCATGTCCAATACGGAAAATACTTGGTATACTTTGTGAACAAGTCAAATCAAATACCAGTTATGAAAACCATTACATGCATCTAAATTATTATGAAATGTATACATATTTTGACGAGAGAAAACATACATGAAAGTTAAATATTAAATATATTTATGAAACATTTGACAATACTGTTACAACTGTACTTTCACGTGACTTTAGTTTAACCTGAATAAACTTGCTTTGAGAACAATCTACATATTGTTCGGCATGGGGAAATAACTCTGTGGAATTATTGAATGATGAATCATTGAACAAGGGAATCCCTGTTTGCATTAAGCAGTCTAGCAGACAAGTAATGTCTGACTCTTTTAGTCTTTATATATATAGTTTCTTAATATAATAAAACAGTAAAAGATTCAGATCTACGGTAAAACTAGTACTGATTGAAAGTAAAGTACGTCTTAAGCGATGTAAAGGCTTGAATTTGAAATATGGCACAAAAACAAGAAAGCAACCATACTCAAAAGATGAACAAAGACAGAAGCAATTATTCTAAATGGTTTGTTAGTCGATTTTGGAGTTTTAAGCCACTTTCAAGATTGGTTCACTCACATCATTGCTTGCATGATTATGCACCGCTTGCCCTGTATATCCACCAGTTTTTATAGTGCTAGCTCACATGGAATAAATAACATGCGGCAGATAGAACATGGATACACTACTCAGGCACAGTATACACGGTATACCGAATCCAAGCTGACCAGTCCTTGCTTTACACTCTCCCTGGTGAATTATATGACAGGCACTGTTTTTCAGGACATCTCCGGTTGCCTCCAGCATGGAGAGGGTTAATGCCGAGTGCCAAGCTGGGAAACAACAAGTACCATCCAGGGTTGGAACTTAACTTCAAAACGTACTCGCCCGAATAATGATATAAATAACAAAACATGAAATTTCTACTAGCATGTAGGATACCTTTAACATTACGAGAAATGGATTGGGCTGCTGGGCGAGTGGGAACTTCTAACCCTAACCATCTTTTAACATATTTTGGTATGATGTGACGGGTGATCGAACCAGTGACCTTCCACATTCCAGACCAACACTCTTCAAGTCTTAGTCACTCCAACCATTATCTTGCCACAGAGTCGGCCGATTCTGAATAGCAAAATGCCATTCACAGAAAAGTACATTTCCATTTCAAATATTTCAGAAGCAAAATAGTGAAATATTATTTATTAAATACCATGATCTTACCAGTAACTGATGTTTCTACTGATATATTAAACCATGAACAACTGCTGAACAATGTGAATCCGATAAGTCCATCCATGTTACAATGCGAACATGTTAACAAAATAAATATTACAACCTATTTAGTTCCAAATGCGATATTTAGTGTCAGCCATTTTGCATGCAGTGACTCAGATGGCCAACAAAATGTTCAGGACAATATCCTAACAGGTTTTTAAAATCTCGGACATTTGTGA
>JAUTBZ010132171.1:0-13978 GCA_032361785.1 Lepetodrilus galriftensis
AAGAAGAAGAAGAAGAAGAAGAAGAAGAAGAAGAAGAAGAAGAAGAAGAAGAAGAAGAAGAAGAAGAAGAAGAATGAGGGAGTTATAATGGAGTTTTAACATCGCTGCGGGAATCTTTCACCCATTTGCGACGAAGAAGAAGAAGTTAAGAAGAACAACAACAACATACAACATTTCATATAACGCCCTGTATAATTTTGTTTAAAAAAATACCCTAAGGCACTTAACAAATTACAGCCTAATGTGTAATACAATTGCGTAAACTCTTTGTAGATTGTATGTTACTTTACAAGTACAGCGTACTATACATCGACTATTCTTATGCATGGACAGTATAAGCTATTGCATAGAGAATGTACATAGAAACTAGAACATGTAGAAGGCTAGTGCATTACTTTAGATGTAGGCGGAGAAAACTGGAATGAACAAACTAACGTGGCCATGGGATTTCATATGTCAAACGATGATAATAAACAACTGTGTTTGTAATATAGCACCCCCATTGTCGACAGATAATTATATATCTGCAGGGCTGGAGCCTGCGGAGAAAACATGCATTTACGCGTACTTCAAAGGGATGTAAAGAAATAACATAGAAAATGACATTAAATGCATTGAATACAGTAGTTTGTCAAGCATGCCTGCATATATATAAATACGTACTAGAGAACGGTGCGGGTGAGACAGATAGGATCTGCCGCCAGTATTAACGCTTGTATTCCCATGGTTGTGACATGATGTAGGTTGACAATTACAATCACGTCAAGGTACACCGTACTGGTGCAGTGTTCACCCCCCACCCCCCCCCCACCCCCACCCCCCACGACATGTGTCTAAGATTAGACCTATACAAGCGTTTATATAATAACAAAGCGGTAGGCCTAGCTTGTCGTGATATCTGCAGAACACCGATACGAATTTAAAGTCACCTTGACATAGTAATTGTACATTGTAATAGACTTTAATACCATTTATGAACACCCAACTACAACAGTAACTAATTAATTTTCCATTTTGAGATACTGTGTACATGGTATAGATGCAATTGAGATCAGTTTTCAAGCATGAAATAAATCACATTTCAGCATTATTGAAATTTGATATCTAGCCTACATAATATCAGTATGTGCATGTACGTACTACATTAGCCAGACATGGGTCAACTCTGCTAGAATGTTAAAATAATTTTCTTGGAGTGCTACAGCAGTAGGGCCTATATTAAACGTTGTAAAACGGAGAACGTATTGACAATTTTAAGTTGCCATGGTTACAGATTGGAACGGCTCCATTTTACAGACCTTGAACCCGCCATTGCATGCTTCATGTAACCGGTTCTAACTAGCGGGGCAAAACGGACGCCATGTTGTAATAAATCTCCATTTGACCCAAGCGTGTAATACATCATCATACGACAGAATGATATTAATATATTTATTACACTTGCATACTATATCTAATACTATAAACAGACAAATATCCAGGTATGAGTAATGTGTGATGTGAGTGTATGACTGGATTTGTGTTAGGCCTATATTAGCCTGTAAAGACTATGATCAGTAGCATCCTGTTCATTCATATCATGAAAAATAGTTATATATGTACATTATATATACTAGTATAAAGTTATTGAAAGTAAGTAGGCCTATATCATCAAAGACACTGGTACATTAATTGAAGATTACCGACAATAGGTAGCCTACAGGATGTGTCGATATGTCGATATGTTCATGATTATATTACTCTTGTAAAACTATTAAACAGTGTGTCAAACGATACATCTACAATACCTATGGAATATAACAATAAAACATATATTAAACATGCATATTCTGTACCATAAATATATATAGGCAGACGACGGACCATTTGTGTCAAGGAACATAATAGGCCTACATCAACATGCAGGAGAGGCTATACATGCGTTCTCATAATAAACAGAACGTGTTGACCACGATATATGCCAAATAGCATACCCGTAGGCGAATATTGACATAGAATGAACAAAATAGCATGCCTATCAGTCAACGTACACCTATAAAATCAACATGTACCAGCGGATTAAAACTATCAAAAGTGTTCAGTACGTGGATACAAAATGGCGGATACGAAACTAATGTTGATAGCCATGGCGCGTAAACATGTTATTGTTAGGTATTGTCCTCGTCATTTTGATAATATGATAAACTGTTGTAAGTTACATATGCACAAATGAAACCGCTACGTTTAAGCTAGATACCATGGTATTAATATAATCTTATCAGTCACAAGGAAGTCAATGGTAGCCTACTCGAGATTGAATGGTAGAACTAGAAAGAGACGAGATATGTAAATAGTGAAGATAGGGGATGCTAGTGTATCTTGCGGCCCGTTATATGCTTCAACTTTAGATTTATGGTGCTCTAGATTTACTAATATATATTATATTTATAATAAATATTTATTTAGATGTACCTAGACAAAATCTATCTAATTTAAAGTAGCAATGTAGCCTACATACTGTTTTTAATATTTCAGTGGTTTCCTATTTCCAAAAGTCGATTTTGCTATTGTACATACTTACCGTATTATAAATTATTGTACATTAGCTGTATTCAATCCAACGTATATAACTATCTGTTGTCTAAACATGAGAAAATGTTGCTAAAATTAGTTCACGCGCGGTGCATTGTGGGAAGGAGTATAAAAGGGAATGCTCCCGTCCCTCGGTATACAGTCAATGGTAGACGGGCAAGCACACCTCATCTCTCCGATCGAAATATTGTGAAATTCTGGAATGACTGCCACTGAGTCTGGAGTATGGACGTCGTTTTTTGGTCAGTCTGACCTGGACTTGACCAGCTACATCCCACAGCCTCAGACGGACACAGAGGTAAGTAGTCCAACAATGTTCACGCTCTTCTCTCCATTGCGCCAAAACGTACCTAACCAGTATCGGCCTTCTTAACGTCATATTTGCAAGGAAATGCAATGTAAAATGGGTTATTTTCGCAACTAGGTTGCGAAAAAGTAATAAATGTACGTCAGGAAAGCTTGGGTTGTCAGCAAACTCAGAAAGCCAACGTATGAGCCTCGGGCTACAAGACTCGTTAGCATCTCCGTGTCGCTTCCAACCGTCGCTGCCTGCAATAAGAGCTTCTAAACGCCGAGCCCTCGGTATTTATACGAACCTCTGTGGTCACATGATATCCAGCTCCTGGATTAGCCAATCGTGAAGGGTTGTCGGCGCCACGCGGCCTTCAGTGGTCACGTGGTGGTAAATCACGAGTGACTACGAATATACGCAGTTTTGTCGGGGCACGGAATTTGCCGAGTGTTAACGACTGTATTTACTATGTAAAGCGTTGCAAGAATCTTCTGAAGTTAATTATGTTTCAAACCCATAATTATTGTACATGTCCTCATATATAATTATGCATCGAAGTTACCTCGTACAAGTATGCACATTCTGAAATGTTTTCGCTATATACTATCCACTATACTGGTCAATATATTGCATGTGTACATCGATTATATATATATATGTACAGCTGATGTATTCAAGTAATTTTCATTTCAACACAAGCATATTGACACGTGTTGTTGTTGTTGTTGCTGCTGCTGATACTGATACTGTTGTTGTTGCTGCTGCAGTTGATGATGATGGGGACTACGTTGTTGTTGTTGTTATTAGTATTGTTTCTGTCGTCGTCATCATCATCATCGCAATTATATTTCACTACATTATACATGTATATATATATATATATATATTTTTTTTTTTTAGAATTTCGTCTTCCCCAAAAGTCTCTGTGATGATTCTGGTGCAGACCTCTTGAACCAAACGGTCGATGACCTCATCCGGGCACTCGGAGGCGGCTGCGCCACCACCCCGCCCCCCAGCGAGTTTGATGTCCAGTCCGAGGAGCGGAAGCCGGCCATCACTGTCCCCGTGCTGCAGGCTACGCCGCCGTCCACACCGGAACACCACCATGGCTTGGACGTGGACGAGGACGAGGACATGGAGCAGGAAAAGGAGCACGACTGCTCCACTGATATGGACGTTTCTGTCGTACCTCGTCACAAGAGACCGGCTCACAAACGAGCTGAAGTTAAACGAAGAGGTAAAATTAAGGTAAGACCGACTTTAATATTTTCCAACACTTTCATTAACTTATTGGTTACTTATTGAAAATGTCATGTTCTTTGCGATTTGTATACATTAATTGTGTAATTTTATAGCTTATTTCTTGTGTTTATATTTCACAGACCAGTCTTGATGACCTTCGGGATCTTCTTCCGCCAATCCACAACCAACGGAAGAGCGAATCCCTCATTCTAGCCAATGGTGAGAGAAAATTTAAATATATACTCCCAACTTTTTATTTTTTTATTTTTTTTATTTTACATATATTATATCTTCACGCAAATAGGACTATCATATTTAGTTGCAAGTGATAAGCATTCTTACGCAGTAATACCATAGTTGTGTGGAAAGTATTCTCACAAGCCTCCCCCAAACTCTTCTAGCTGCTGATCATTGTCGGCATCTGAAAGCCGGGCTTAGGGAGCAGGAGGAAGAGAAAGCCAGACTGCGGGCTGAGATTGCCGAGTTGACTGTGCAAATTGAGTAAGTCTATGTCTTGCATAATTATCTACTAATGTTGCACTTACACTTTCAGGACTGAGGTCATGTCAAAAGCTACATAATTACCATTCCTAAAAATAATATTAAATTATTTTTTTGTACGGGGATTGCAATTATGATTATTTTTACTTTGGGGTATTTGACCTTTTTAAAAAAAAACGGGAATTAAAATTTCAATATATTGTTAAATTCTCGGTATTTGGCTTTGAGTAAAATTATAACTTTTGACATGACCTCTAAAACTGGTTCTTGGTTTCTACCTGGTCATTGTCGTAGAACCAGGAGCCAGTTTGCAATGGACTCTTCGGGAGTTAAAGAACAGGTAGGTAGGGCTACAGCGTGTATTCTGGAGAACCATTAGTGTAGGTTTATATAATATAACAGTAGAACATATTACCACAGTCCTGTATAAACTTTGATCTGTTATACGGCAAGGAGCCATCAAGATTTACGTGTTACACCTGTAGTATCCGGTCTGTGTACGTCGACCTGTGTTTCAGCTCTTTCCAGAAGGATCTCCCTGCCATGGGACTGAATCCAGAAGGTGTCACTCAGAGCAAATCCATGGACAAAATGTATGGAGAATACGTCAAGGAACAAACCCAAGACAACTGGAAATTTTGGATTGTATCCTTCACAAACTTCAAGCCATCTATTGATACATTAAAGCTATTTGTTGTTACCGACGTGTTGGCCTATACGAGATATTTCACTTTGGTTGATAATACTCATGATACCCTATCTCATTTAAACCAGATGTCAATGGGCTTCATGTATATTTGGGCGGTTATGATAGTATCCAATATATCTAAGGAACGTTTAATAGTCCGTTTATTTCACATATTATTTTATGTATACTGGGTTGAATAGCATCTTCTAGGTTATTAGTAAAACCGGTTTTTTTTAAAAGAAAAAGAGAGAAAATCTTCACGTTCCTACCGTCTATATAGATGGACACATTGGGCATAATCGCACGCCAGATACTAATTATGACATGTGAGTGTGCATGTGTGTGCTTTATCCTTTGGCATTGTATTCCTTAATCCTTCCTCAGTTCAGTTTTATGATGCGACCTCTGTACGAGACCTACACTACAGCTGTTTCCTCGACGACTGTCCAGAGTTTCACGTCAACGGTCAAGCAGTGGACAGAGGACACTCTCGGACTTGTAAATCTCAGATCTGGTACGTTGACCTTTGGAAGTACTGGACCCGTATTCTCGAAACTTCTTAGCTAAGAACTTCTTAGTGAGAAAACATCTCTTCAAAAATTAACATGAGTAGAAACCCAGTTGAGCAAATTCATACTTACGAACTTCTTAAGACTTAGGAAGTTTCGAGAATACGGACCCTGATTCTTTGTATGATGATGATACTACTAATAAGAAGAAGAAGAAGTAGGAGAAGAAGTAGGAGAAGATTGAGTAAAGGCAATCCAGAGAATAAGACAATGAAGATATGATTGACATTGATCAGGGTCATCCTGGGGAAAGCCATGGGGCCAAAGCGTTGTGAAATGTTATGGACAAAGCATAAACAATAATAATAATAATAATTTGAACATTTACATTGCGCCAAATCCCCGCTCTAAAGAATGCCAGCTATAGTATTACCCTTTAAAGGATAATGCTTAGTATAGGATGTTAATGATGTGATGATATTTTTAGCATCAATTTTTAAAGTTATTACATAAGAAACAATTCGTAAAATTGGCGTTTTGCCTTTATGTTTTCAATATATCACGATGTTAATAGGACATGTTTTCTCTCTCTCTCTCTCCAGAATTCACTAAGGGCGTTCTGCGCATCAGCAAAGAAACCAGTATACTCACACATCCGGATGATCTCCAAAACGAGGCTCTCAAATCAGCAAGTTCCGCGTCATAGTATCGCTAGTTCTCGGGGTTGTTCTCGAGAGTTGGTGTATATTATTTTTGTACAGATGTAAATTATTGGTCAACTTCATGAAGGCAGCAAATACTCAATTCATGCTCATTATATATTTGTGTTCACTATCCATCAATGCATTCCAGTATTAATACTTAGTTCCTTGAGCATTATCATGATTATATATGGAAACTATTCATCCTCGAAACTGTAATTATTTTGTTATATTATTCATATATAGCGAGCATTTATAAGCGTGTCAAGTTCTATTTTTAGAGGTACCCAGTTTACCGATTTTGGTGATAAGCGTGTAGGTGAAATATGTATGGCTGTTGTCATTTTTACGTACCTTACGTTGCATCCCGATGTATTACGCATGAACCATGCTAAGTAACATGATTCATCTCTGAATCAAACAGAAAATTAAGGATACGATTCTTTGTAACGGCGTACATGTATAAAGATTTTCTCTGGAGTTTTAGTCGACATAAGGCCTAGTAATCGTGTTTTCCTATCACCGGAAGTTGTAATATTATGGGATATTCTACGAAATTTAAAAATAACCGTGACACACTTACAGCCCCTATTATATATTATTTTAACAATAACTTCATAGTAAATTCTAGAGGCTACTTGAAATTGTAACATCAAACATGTAACACAAGAATTCAATAGAAAATTGACATGTTGGCAGATATTTGGATATTGTATTCATATCATATTACCATGACTGTTTATACTCGATGTTTATCTGTGATCTCTACATTAATAAATAATCTATGGTGCGTGTGTGTGTGTGTGCGCGCGTGTGTGTGTTAAAATCGGTCCTACTTGCCAAAATCCACCAAGCATTGCTATAAATATTGTCATGTGAAAGTGAGTTTTTATGTTTGAAGAAAGTCTACGAATGTACGGAATTTTTAACGAAATGGTCCCATACATCAGTCGGCCCTATGTCTGCGGGTGTCGAATTATATCAAATTGTAAACCAAAGAGTGTGTTATCCGGATGTCAAAGAGATGATTGTAAATAAGAATGGATGTGTGTATTATTATTGTTATTGTTGTATGAATAAAACATTAATAAAAATGGTGTATTTTGTGTTTATTCCCCAACTACAGTCTCTTCTCGCACAAGCACAAAATTATGGGTGAAAGATTCCAGCAGCGACGTTAAACTCCATATTCACTCACTCACTCACTCACTCACTCACTCACAAGCACAGACATACAGACAGATACAGAGAGAGTCTAATAGACAGACAATCTTAAATATTTATTTATAGAAAAAAACAAAGGTTATGTAATTAAAACAAGGTATACATGTAAATGATATACTAGTATAAATAAATAAACGTACATGACAACTTTCTAGATACATGTATATGAATAAATGTAGATTAGACCATGCAACTTAGAAGTGTTTATTACGAGTAACTGATTACGGTACTAGTATAACATATACACTCAAACTATATTGTTAATTTATTTTTCTTAAGTAGTTTAGACAATGCAGATAGCCATTTGCATGAATGGTGCATACATAGGGAAAGCA
This sequence comes from Lepetodrilus galriftensis, assembly GCA_032361785.1. NCBI lineage: Eukaryota > Metazoa > Mollusca > Gastropoda > Lepetellida > Lepetodrilidae > Lepetodrilus > Lepetodrilus galriftensis. Next base: position 8,064 of record JAUTBZ010132171.1, read on the forward strand.
TATTGCAACTAAATATTCTATATACCGGTACGTTTAACAACTACTGTATATATTTGTAATCTCTAAATGCTTCTATTCCTCATAAAGGCATTTGGAAGGTCGACCCTAAAAATAATAAGTTGACCTAAGATGGCGCAATTCCCACGACTACAATGTGGGGCAGGTCGAGATCGTGTTTATTGATCGCCAAGTCATAGGCCTACTCTTCAAGTCCAGACATTATCAGTTTACGCGTGTTTGTCCAATTTGTTTGATGCTAAAAATATAAACTCGGACAGTTTACTTAGCTCTGTCAGTGTTATAATATAGTATGTCAAGTAAGTCGGCATACTATTCCTGTAACACACAAAAACAATAAAATGTGCTTTGAAAAAAGTTGTCGAATACAATGTCAATGTCAACGCGTTTCTTAATAAGTAAACCATAGTTAATAGAGTTCATAATCTATTTATTGAATCGCAACTATTTAAGCATATTTTCAAATATTGAATTTTCTTTATATCATTACATTACAATGAGTGATTTAAATTAACAGTATTTCTCGACTGATAGATTAATTAATTATTACATATAATTAAAATAATAGTATCTGTCTATTGAGGCAAGATGATAGATTAAATCATGAGTGAATGCATCAGACAGTATTTGTCTACTGAGGCAAGAATAGATTAAATAATGAGTGAATGCATTAAACAGTATTTGTCTACTGAACCAAGGTGATAAATTAATGAATAGTAGTAGTAGTAAGTGTCCAATTCAAAATGTAATTTAATTAGAAAAGCTTGGCATGATATGGTATTAGGGATTGGTAATCTCGAGGTTCTTAATGATGAAATGTCAGTAGAATTGTGCAGTTTCAACAAAGCTTGCATGAGCAAGATCAAAACAGTGTACGTAATATGAACACACCTTGCAGATAAGTATACAGGAATCCTCCACATTTCAATAATTATATACTTTAATATATCGTTTAATATATTGTCAACAAAGACAACATTTCATGCGAAAACTCCGAAATGTTAATGTCAGCTAACCATAAGCATTGATATCTCTTTTATATAATTATTTTGTTAAAAGTGTTAAGATTTGCTATTCAATGCTGGTATGCTTCTTTGTCCATTACAAACAAAAACAAATTAGTTAAAATTGTTAATATTAGCTCTGAAATTGCAGGAATATCTGTTGCTAATGTATCTGGTGTTTCTGATTGTTAATGATCCCAACCATATTTAAAATTCTGAATACACTTTTACCATCAACATTGCTCAACATTTAAAACATTGTTTTATACCTACAAGCAGAACTATTTTTAATCGATACTGTAACCGTTTAGCTGTTTTAAAATTATCTTATGAAATGCTCAATTTTATTTAACTACTTGTTTTACGACGTTTATTTGTCTTATGTTTGTCCTACCTATTGTATTGTATTATACATGTATATGCTATTTAAAACGCTCTGTATATGCAAACCAAATGTATGAAAAGGTAGTAAAGCTTTATCTTATCTTATATCATAATTGATATTGTAAAATATTAGAATGTATTTCCCACGTTATGCACTGCTCATTAATTTATATGGTGCATATGAAATCGTACAATTAAATTTAACTTCCATATACTAGTATACCATGCATTATACGTCCGTGTACATCGACAACAACATTACACTTAGTTCAAAACTAGAATTTTAAACGTTTTTCTTTTTTCTTTTAATCAAACAAATATTCAATAATTAATATGGAATTCATGCATTACCTGTGAAACTACTCATGTTTCATCTGCCTATTCAGAGAGAACAGAAACACACCTATTAAATTTTGTTTTGCACGTTTATTTGTAAATAGATGGATATAATAATAATATTATATAATATAGTATAGTGCGTGTTCGTAATTTATGTTGTCTATGTGATTCCCGTGTCCGTCTCTTTGTGTTTCGCCAATACATACCAAATAATGTTTTGGTCATGTACATTTAAGTGTGATATACTTGCTGTACAAATTAAATAAAGTGTATTTATTTACTTGATGAAGATTATCGATGAAGATTATCATTATCTACAAACTGGAAGTCGGTTTTAGGTAAACTCTTCCAGAGACGAGACACACTTCTACCTGACAAGACATTGCAATTTAAACATGAACAAAACATATCTATGCATGCGTTTGTGTAGGCCTACATGCATATACGTGTGCTTGGAGTTAAAAGATTTGTGTTCACAGCATATACTTTCTATAAGTCTGCAGGAAGCTAAAGTGACATCTATTACGTCCTGATGCAAGTAATACGTTGTTTGTATCGACACTCAAATCATCATGATCATGCATGATATCATTTCAATCCAATAGTGAATTCTCAGGGGACGTCACTCCGTAATTATTTTTATCTATTTGACACACCTAATACGCAATGTATTTGCCAATGCAAGCAGCACCGCCTTTCGGAATGTCATTCTATACTATGACTGGAACACCTCAATTTGTGAGTATATCACTTTCACTAAATACTCAATTGTTTATCCTCCTTATAGCGTGTTATGTATTCGCCAGTGAATAGAAAGCACGAGTGAAGACGATTTGAAACAGAAGTAATGGAAATGCGCGATTAGAAACACATGGCACCAAATAAAAAAACAATGCAATCCATTCAAAGAAAGTTGTTTAATTGTGATTACGAGTTGCTTTGAAGAATGTTCACAAAGGAATCTAGCTTGTTCTATTTGTATATGAAAGCTAAATACCTTTGCGTAAGTGATAAATCTAGAATTGATCTTATATTCATTCACTATAGCATTGTACTTGGTGGATAACAACACTGCCCCAACTGTACGAAACAGAGATCGTTATACAACTTGGTATTAAAATCAGCGAAATCTGTACTATTTAATAAAATATATCTAATCAGTTAATTAGTTTTTGTTTCTTGTATCTGTAGACGGAGAATCGTAAATATGCAGTACGTTGATGACTAAAGTAGTAATAGTAAGAACGGCAATGTTGTTTCTGCTTGACAAATACAAATACAACATAATTTGAAAATATTGAGGCTTACATCATTTTAAATCTAATGCATCTTTTCATCATCTAATAACAACAACAACCACTAGCGCGTATCGCTTCTCGAGCTTTTCTCCCCGCTAGCCAACAATTAAGATGAATAGTATTATTACCTATAATGTGTTAATAGTATGTATACGTAATAGATGGGCTTCCTAATTACCTAATAGGGCTTCGCTCTTCAGCATGCAATTGGGGAGTGTGGGGGGGGGGGGGGGGGGTAGTTCCAGGTTATAGTTTACTATAAAATATGTAGGACAAGCGCTCAATGCTGCTATTTAAAATATCGCATACTAGTACACAAAAGGCCCATAGGAAACTGATGGGACTTTGAGTTGTTGGGTTGAATGTATGCATATACTGTGAAATTTCTACTTTTTAACTTACTTAATTTATCTTTATTTTTTTAAATGGGGGATGACGGCGGCAATTGGGTTTGTCAACTCTAGTGTAAAGATACTACTTGTCATGGAAATTGGATATAGAGGTTAAGATGTAAACGTAACTATAAAAATGATACTTGGAAATTGGATAGCAATTTAACGTTACTATACAAATTATACTTGGAAATTGGATAGCGATATAACGTTACAATAAAAAGTATACTTGAAAAAAAATATCGATAAAGAGGTTATGATTCCAACGCTAAAAATATATGTGGTTGTAAACAGCTGGTAATATATTAGCGGTTTTGGTAGCTATAGGTCTAAAGTGTATTTCCAATAGTGCGACCACGTTAACGGCGCCTGAACTAAATATGATGGTTTTAGGTATGATGGTTTTACTAGGGTTTTAGGTATGATGGTTTTACTAGGTATGATGGTTGTATTGGAGAGAGACTGTCCTACCATAGACTGATCACAGATAAGATGATCACATGTTTGGTCGGCAACATATTGTTCAGATGAGTTGACATGGGACACTTTGTAATATTCTACAATCAACGAAAAGTACGTTTTCCTCGCTAAAATACTTTTACTGGATATTTTTGTATTCATAGCAGATATAAACTCGATCTATTTTTATTATTATTATTATTATTTATTATTATTTATTATTTATTATTTATTATTTATTATTTATTATTTATTATTTATTATTTATTATTTATTATTATTATTATTATTATTATTGTATTATATATTATTATTATTATTATTATTATTATTATTATTATTATTATTTTTGTTATTATTATTAAAATGTTATTATTGTCATAGTTTAACTGTCGTAATGAAGTATGCTTGCTAATGGGTTTAATATATATTACCATCTTTTCTAAATGTATGCATAATAATGGCATGCTATCACGGTTTATTGGCATTTATTTAAAAGTTTTGTGATTGTGTATGCATTTTATTTATTTTATTTTATTTTTATTTTTATTATTTAAGTAATGTTGTTATGGCATATGCTGCATTGTGTTTATTTTATTCTATAATAATTATTGTATTATGTACTATGAATATATTGTTAGTAGCTTCACTCACAGGACTTTGAATTACTTATAATAACATATTATACTATCTATTTATATAGATATATAGTATAATATGTTATATTATAGGTAATTCAAAGTCCTGTGCTTCACTAGACAACTTTTAACTTCTCAAGTCTACAAATACAATATTGTTAGTGGTGTGGAAAATACATTTGTGGGACGCATGCGCAATTCCAATGTCGGTCGGAAAGTGCAGACATATCTAGAGAAAGTCACTGATCTTGAAGTTCTTCGCCTGTTTCTGTGATAAATACACAGCTGAATTCAATTTATAAATGTCAATGAAGTAAAGATGTTTTATGATTTCGATGTAATGCACAGATAGATTTGCTACGCCCATTTGGGCGGACTGATTGTGATGATTGGAAGAAGAAATGGCGACTGCAGCTGCTGAAGTTAGCCATGATCATTTCGGTCGAAATGAACAAGATATGAGTGAAATAGCCGCTACGAGTCAGCGTGAGGTGGAAGGCTAGTAGTCAAATTAAATAATTCTGTTTCATAAGTTGAGATTTATCACGCCAGAAAGAGTAGTGTTGCATGAAGTTCATGTGAGGATTATTGTCAATGTCGCGGTATTGATCAGTTTGATTGGAAAACCATGTAGATTTATAGACTCATTATTCTGCAATGCAGTACAATATCGCCAAGTGTTTCTCCACAGATTCGTATAATGTTTAGATATTAGGTACCTTGATCTTTCAACATCTCATAGTTGCTACTCAACAACATATCCTAAAGACATTTTACTAAATTATGGACCTATTGACTTATTTAGCGAGTGAAGCTAACGTCCCGCAGGGATTTGCGAGTTAGCTCTATATGATGCGTATGAAAGAAATATGTGTACTGTAAAACGTAAACAAATGCATACAGTGCAAGTTCTTTGTCAAATGTTGAAAATCTTTCGTCAAACGAAAGTGACATCACTGTACGTCTGGTTGTATGTCGTTTCGCCCCCTGTAAATTGCGCCCCAGTCAATTATGAGTTTCAGCAATTGAAACAGTATAAAATAGTATTTTATCAGTTGCATTATTATGCACCAAAATAATACAGTTGAAATGCACAAGTTCATAAAAATGCACAAGTGGGGGCGCAATGTGCAGGGCGTGAAACGTCTCCCACGCGTAAGTGTGACCAGTTTCTGGACACAAACAATTTGCGTAATGTTAATGTACATATTGAGGCCTTGCACGGAACAATCGTTTCATTGCCGAAGCCATGCCAGGTGGCAGACGACATGGCGTGTAACGTTGAAACAATCGCGTACCCGTCCATCCTCGGGCTATCGCTCCTCACCCGAACACGATATTTGGACAAGTTAGAATTATGTGGTCTAGTTGTCGTCCATATAT
>JAUTBZ010132182.1:0-13976 GCA_032361785.1 Lepetodrilus galriftensis
TGTATTGCTCGTTGAATGGCTTCGTGCTTATTGCTTTTCCTATACAGCGCACTGCTTCTATAGCAATACATATCGAAACGTATTCTAGCTTGAACGCACCCCAGTTAAGGCCAGCCGGTAGCAAAACGAACAGCCCTGACACTACTAACCAGGCTGAGCGCCACCTGTTTCTCTAGTCTGTAAGAATATGGCAGGGAAAACTCTGACGAGAAAACTCTCTTTCCAACTTTCTCTCTCTTCTTAACCTTCTCACTGCTGAATAAAATCAAAGTGTTCTTTGTCTGCATGTGATCGGGCAAGTTAACTCGCCTTCAGCAGGGAGACATAATATCAGATATGTATGGTTATTTAATACAACTGCAAAATACATTCACCTCCATAATGTAGGATACAGAAAATTCTTGGGAGTTATTTTCACTCCCCAGAAGAAAAAAACACACTAAAATACCGGGTCACTATGACGCCTACGTACTTGCAGCCTGCAGCCATGCAAGCACATATTTTTGTAAAGTATATGTCTGGGCCGTTCGTTTTGCTACCGGCTGGCCTGACCCGGCAATCCCTTTTCGTACAGGCCTGTCGGAAGCAAAATGTGATTGGTCATGCCACACTGCTATGGGTATGCCAACCTATAAAACAAATTGTAGGTACATCTAGTAGTACAAAATGTAATGGTACCCCGCAAGATTGCTCGATATTAAGAAGTCATACTTGAACAGCAACTGTATTTACTAGTTCTCGTGGTTTAGGTTCTTTTACACTTAGTTGGTGGGACAGCCATCTGTCAGTAGATTGATTTCGACATCTGGAACGTCGCCTTATATTACCCCAGCTTGAACAGTGCCTTAACTCAAGATCATTGAACACTAATGACTCACAATGAGCATATTCAGTAAATAGCGAGATATATGGAACAAGTATCATCAGGTATTCTCGAAACTTCACAAGTCCCAAGAAGTTCACAAGTACTAAGAATTTGCCTAACTAGGTTTCTGCATATGTTCATTTTAAAAGAGATCTTTTCTCACCAAGTTTCGAGAATACCGGCCATACTGCAGGCCTGTTCAGTTTTGTTGTTCTGTTCTAGAGTTTTAGGTGATGTTCCATTCAGTCAGACATTCTGGACAGACCTGTCCAGTCTCCAGACCGTGAATGGAACAGCCCGTACAGTCCATTCACAGGATGGAGAGGGCCGAGGCAAATACTGTTATAGTTTGTTTGCAATGTAATACATTTGCTGCTGAATGGTCTACACCTCTTGAATGTGGACAGATTGGACATGACTGTCCCGTATTCCATTCATGTCAAAGAGTCGAGTCGATGGAACAGCCCCCTAGTCGATCCAAGGCTTAGACTTTGGTTAGCCTAGATATTCTCCGAAATTCTTGCTATTCAGGTAAACCATGCCAAACCACAATATAGGTAAACTATCTGCAATAGTATGCAGTTAAAAGGACTCGTACATGTACATAATTTTACCTAGGCCCATTTGATTACTAGTCATGTATATAGAGAAATATTTACAAGAATCTGAATGCGACGCAAACCCATTATTGATTGAAATACTCCATTGTCCATTGTGTTCAAATATATTTTCAATAACTTTCACTATTGAATTTTTACTTTTAAATTGTGTGAAATCAATTACAAGCACACATGATGTAGCGAAACCTCAAATAATTTAACAATTCAGTTCAAAATCAGCCAAGACTAGACTAACAATTAAAACCTGAAATGCTTCAAAATTGCCATCATTATTGGCAATATAAAAGACAGAACAATCAGTTATTGGTTGAAACGGTTTATTTGCTGCAAAAGAAAACATTGTTTAAATACAAATAATAGATTATTAACTGAATCCATTCAGTCCCCTCTTCTCACGTTTCCCTGCAATAATCCTTACAATCAAACTTTTTGAATTTTAGACATTGTATTTAATTCAGAAAGTGAAATAAGAACTATGCAAGTTAACATTTTTTTTACAATGTTGCTATTTTTTTTTATGTAATGTCAAAGATGCCTGTACAACACATACTATGGACGTAGTCAATAATCTATCATATTCATATTGAATGGGGGCGGGGGGGCAAATCATTTTTTTTATAACAGTGAAAAATGGCTTTTATATATTTTGCTATTTTTTTTCTAAGCGTTTTTTTTTTAGTATGGTAAATTGTTGGCACCATACTAGTATGTTACTGCTCCGAGCAATCAATAGTTTCAGCAGTAAGCATCCCGTGGTTACTCGGGATCAAACAGATGGACAACGTAGATGGTGTTCTGAAGCCTTAGATGGTGCCAGACAAAATGAGGATCAGTCTTTCTTCATGGCAGCCTCCTCCTTGGCCAGATGAGCGTGGAGCACAGCAACAGCTTCATCAACCTGCGGGTGGCACGAAACAGAACATGTCATCGTCATTTATATCGGGAATCCAATGACTAACTATTGGCACCAGCGTTTCACATAGTGTCACAGTAAAATTGAACACTGAATTTAGATTAATTGCATCAGCAAACCAATCTACCCCTGTGAGTTATGCATTACTCCGTTCTTACTCTTCCCGAATACCATAAATTTCTCTGGCAAATGCAGTCGTCTTTCGATATTTATTTATTAAAAATATGCGTTATTAACCTGGGCCTGTATTCTCCAAACTTCAAAGAAGTTCATAAGTACTAAGAATGTGCCCACCTGGCGACTGCACTTTCATACCTTATCCTATTTATTTCATGAGAAAACTTAATGCAACGATGGACAAGATCATCATAGCAGTCGACATTCACTACTAACCTTTGCCTTGAGAGACTCTGTGGACTCTAGCATGTGGAGCAGCTCCGAGTTGTCGATCTCCAACAACATGCCGGTGATCTTGCCGGCCAGGTCGGGGTACATCCTGGAGATGAGGGGGAACAGCCGCTCTCCCAGCATCTGCTTCTGCTCCTGGGGCTGAGCGCCAGCCAGCATGGAGGCTGTCAGGGGCTCCTGGCCTGGGATGACCACCGACGGCTGAGGCTGCTGGAGAAAGTTACAACATAAGTGACCAACACTCTTTGAATAATACTTGTGCCAAGTTCATCTGCTAGCAGAATTATGGTGTATTAGGGAATTGTGAAAAAGATTGACAACGTTCAACATAACAGTATTATGTTGAACAGTATTAGAATAATACTTGATGCTCTCATTTTGTCCGACAGCACATGAATGATAGCTGTTTCAGGATATGGTGGCAAAATATCTGAGCACCAGCAACAAGGATGACGACACAATTGTGGGCAGGGCTTGTACATACCTGCTGCATGACCTGTGACTGTGGCACTGCTGCTTGAGGGTTGCGCATCTGCGTGTTGAACTTGAAGCGGTTGGGGGCGTTGGGCATGCCGGCTGCACCTGCAGAAGGGCGGCCTCCCATGCCGGGACCCATTGCTGCCATGCGGGCGTTGGCGGCTCCAGGCACTCCCGCGGACTGGCCGGTGATGGGCCGCGCATTGACGCCGGCTCGCACAGCAGGCTGTCCGGTCCTGGGAGCCGCGGCGCGCATCTGAGTGCTGCCTGGCATTCCTTGGTATCCAGCTGAAACAATGAATGGATAGTGTTAGAAACATTTCCTTTTAGCGGCTTACAGCTGCTTTGATGATTATTTGAGCAGGAGGAAACGTGCAACTGAATGAGTGAATATGGAGTTTAACGTCGCTGCGGGAATCTTTCACCCATTTGCGACTGAATGTTGCAGTTGACTGGGAGCACCGACAAACTAAGATAAAAACATGCAACTAACATTATAGCCTAGCTCCAGATAGGAGAAAAGCATCAAGATTACTTTCAAATCTAATCGGATCATTTACCTCCAGCAGGCTGGGCAGGTCGGACCTGTGTCTGCCATCTGGGACTGGCTCGGACCTGCGGCATCTGTGTAGGAGCGAAGAATCCTCGCTGAGCCTGTGGCATGGTGGGCACAAAGTAGCCTGCTCCAGTTGGCTGGAACATCTGGTTAAACTGAGCCGTTTGCTGCAAGGAAATCAAACATCCATATCAACAACAGTTAAGGAATCTGGCATCGGTGAACATGTCAACAAGTTATCAAGTAGTGTATTCAGAGGACAACGATATAACGTATTTTCCAGATTTGTTTGCCTTAAGAAAGGGTTGCGGATTATCTAAAGAGTAAATGCGGTATGTATAAAAGTAACTGATTATTGACGATTTCCTGTTCCAACTTTGTAGATGAAAGGTCTTTTGCCTCTTAATTTTGCTACTCTGCCGACCTACTTCCGATTCTAACGAAACAACTGTATATAGATATGACAAATGACGATGCCAAAGTGAACTTATTTAACCCTCCCCCTGCTGAATTAGGCCGCCCAATCACTGCTCTTTGGGCATCTCCAGTTGCCGTCAGCATGGAAAGTGTTAAGCATTCATCGGTCCGTTTTAAAAACAGATCGCACACGTGGCTATTACCTGTTGCCTCATCGTGGTCATCCTCTGCATGTACTGAGACGCCAGATGTGCGCGGCGGTCCTCCTTGCGCTGAGCCAGAGCCACGTACAGAGGCTTGGACACGATGATACGTCCGTTCATCTCGGTCACAGCCTTGGTGGCCTCCTCTGGCGAGCTGAAGCACACGAAGCCGAATCCCTTGGAGCGTCCGCCCTCACCCATCACCTGTAACACAGCGCAGGCGCATTAACATGTGGTCATAGTCGCCGGCAAAACAGAAATTCAAAGGAATATTCATATAAAGTGTACAGACACGAGCTGTCTACAATCTCTCAGTGATTGTAGCCTTTTCAACTCTGCCAGATTCTCTTTTGCCCAGGTATAATGGAGGGAGAAAGCTATGTCAGCTACCTACCAGGGTGACTGGGACAAACATGCAAGATTGTTAAAAACATGCTTAAAAACACAAGTTATTTCACGAAACTACTTTCAGTAGGATTAGTAAGCGTAACAGTTTTGATCAATTTATTTATCTTATGTCGTTGCAAGAATATTTCATCAATATGGGAAGTCGACGACTACACCAATTAATAATTAAGCGGCATATTTATTTCTAATATGAGCGAATGATGTGATTATTGATGCAGGAATCGTTCACATATTTGCGATGATTCTAATGTAAACAGTATGAAAAACGCGGCCACAGTCAAACTGCTGTACACCACGACTGAGCGATTCTCTGGTTGCTGTGGGCTACTCACCCTGGCACTTGTGATTGTACCAAACTGAGAGAATTCCTTCCTCAGCCTCTCGTCGTCGACCACATCGTCGAGGTTCTTGACGTACAGGTTGACGCCCTGGTACCGGTTGATCCTCTCCATCTTGATCTTCTCAAACTTATCCTTTAGTTCTGCCTGGCGCTCTGCCTTCTTCTGGGCCCGGCCTGCATACAGCACTTTGCCTCCTCCCAACTCCAGGCCATTGCAGTTGTCAACAGCCTAGCAACAAAATTCATCCAGTTAAAACCTTGAAGCATACAGATTATCATAGACTCACCGATACCAAATCTGCAGGAATTTTGACAGATACCTTTGAAAGTGTAGGTATATTTTCACCAAATCACTATTGCAAATTTTCCTTTATCAGCATCCCCAGACAACAGGGTTAGAAGTTAATGCAAAATTTTACATCTTTGAACAAGCCAACAAGTCAAATAAGAAGAGCGATTTCCCTAAAAAGATACTCGCACAACAAAAGGTCGCCACGGGCCGCCGGGCGAGTGGGAACTCATAACCCTTAGATAATACAATCAAATAAATGTTATGCTTAATTATATTAATCAAATACAAACAGAATGCCCAGAGGTCACAAATATAATTTTGCTGTGTACCTTGGATGATTCAAGAAAGGGTTAAAATTATACCAGTAAACTTCAATTGTCATATTTCAAATTCGAGCTATTAAGTTTCAAGTGTCCGTATACCAATATTGGCTAAACAATCAATAATTAATTGTTCAGTCAATAATTGGCAAGATGTACACTGATCACAGATGAATGTAGCGATGGGACGTGTTTTACCTTTTCAGCTGCTTCCGGCTCCTCAAAGCTGACAAATCCAAAGCCACGGGACCTTCCAATTTCGTCTGTCATCACCTGTTGTATGCAATACAAGTTATTAAGCAATAGAACCAGAGATCGCCGTCTCCTCACTTTATTATCAAATTAGGCCGAATCTTGGTTGAAAAATATTTTTCACAATTCCACAGCCATCCAGACTTCAATTTTACAAGACAAATAAAGTTTGATGACTCCAGTCATTTATATAATATCTAGAATGTGACCCTCTCCTTGCTGGATTAGGCAGATACTGCTCTTTAGGGCATCTCGTGTTGCCATCCAGACGTATTTAACCTCACCGGAAATAACACAATACACATTTTAATGTTTGAAGTTTCCAATGTACGTTCTCATGGGCAGGCCTGAGCTGCTGTCCTTTAAAAACTTACTGGCCTGAATGATACAAATAACAAAATGTTTACAAAAAAACATGAATTTCTACTGGGCCTTAGGATACTTATATAGCATTGGTAGAAATGACCAGGCCAGCAGTATTTTCTACTGGGCCTTAGGATACTTATAGCATTGGTAGAAATGACCAGGCCAGCAGTATTTTCACTGGGCCCAAGGCTGATCGTGTAGAATCTAGAAAAGAAATGGGTGATGCTCACCTTGGCACTGATGATTTTGCCATATGGGTCAAAGAGATCTCTGATTTTATCGTCGTCAAGCTCTTCACCAAAGTTCTTAACGTATACATTGTTGAATCGCTTCATTTTGTCTCCAAGCAGAGCAATACGTTCTTTTCTTGGGATGAACTTGCCAACATACCTGTAACATGCATGAATAGAGTAGTGATACACACAGATACGATATAAATAACAAAACATGAAATTTCTACTCGCCTGTAGGCTACCTTTAACATTACGAAATAATGGATGGGAACGGCCGAGTGGGAACGGGCGATTCTATTGAAACCACTGTATTGAATATTTCACTCATCCTAATGAATCCCAATCTATTGTAAAAGTAGAGGGAAATTATACAATATCAGGAAAAATGTGAACAGTGATTCTTGACTTACACTTTCTTTCCATTGAGCAACATGCCATTCACTTTCTCAATAGCCTGATTGGCGGTTTCCTCGGTCTCAAAGTGCACAAATCCATATCCTTTGGAACCATTCTCATCAGAAGCAATCTAAATAGGGAAGACAACATTTACAAAAAATTATAACTAACAGCATGGGTGACAGACGTTTCGCTCCTAAACCTGTACACCCCCAGCCTTTCTGCCCCTTAACGATCCCCCCCCGGCATTTCGCCCCAGTGCATGGACCAGTTCACCCCACTACATAATTTCGAAAGACCCATTCGCCCCAACCATATATTTGCAAAATGTCAGTCTATTTTCGAAAGCTTCTTTCGCCCCCCCACCGCAAATATACGGTATATACAAGTGTATTACATTATATTGAACATTTAGTTTATTATAGTCAACTTCTATTATCATATGGCTGTTTCAATATTACACTAAATATGACGGGTACCTTCAGCCTTTAGTCGCATGGTCAGAAATGGGGTCAAGGCCATTGATCCGGTGTGGTATCGAATATGTCCTATCAAATCTGTCCCACTCCTATCAAATATCTGATTGGTCCGAGGGACATATTTGATAGAACATATTTAATCCCACACCGGGTTACAAATATAGTGAGTGAGTGAATATGGAGTTTAACGTCGCTGCGGGAATCTTTCACCCATTTGCTACGTTACAAATATAGAGACTCGCGGCAAATTTTGATAAAAAATAATAAGGTAAATGAACGCAAAAAACGGGCATTTTGATAATATATGGTGGGGGGGCGAACAAGCCTTTCAAAAATATGTGGTGGGGCGAAACAACTTCAGTGGAGGCGAAATGACTGGGAGCGTAACCGTTCTGGGGCGAAACGTCATACATCCTTTCATTTGACAGCACTCTAGCACTTTAATTTAATGATTTACATAATGTGAGCATAGGAGCTGCAAGTATACACAATATCCGTAAATAACAATTCGCTCCACTTGCAGCGCCTATTATGATTATGGTGCAATACTTTGGTTAGATATCTTGTTGCATATTTTAGCAAACCTTTTTTTGTTACACGTTAAATATAGCTTCTTCTTCATCACTGTCTAAAGATGTCTGCAATGTTACAACGATATGTGCTGATTATTTAACCATGGGCATGCAATAGCTAGTTAATGTACATAGACATTTCATTTTATTTAAAAACAAAAATCTAATTTAACTTGTTAATATTTCAGATAAGAATTGTGACTGGGAATCATTCTCTCAATTCCTGGTCACAGAAAGAACAAAACCTACAACAGGTATGTCGTATTTAGCTATATTGACTTATTTTATTAATTATATATGACAGAACATTTAGGAAATTTTTAGAAATTGACAACTACCGGTTCTAGCATCAACAACTATCTGGTCTTTGTAAGAATGTGGACTTTGCATAATTTTGACTGCCTTCTTTGCAAGTCTACGGTGAATGATATTTAAAACTTAATGAACATGTAAAAAACCATACATGGTCTATCATACCCAGTGGGACGAGATGGAATTTTAAATGCTATGACCATCTAGCACCTGAAACTGTGAAATGGCAGTTTAGGATGAAAATGGTTGCATATTATCCCCAGGGAGTTGAGAAGATAAATTGAGTGCACATTGATACATTGACCACGTTGACTGGTGTAATAATAATAATTTGAACATTCTTTTGAGTGTGGATATCCCACAAATTATAAGTGGACATTATTTTTATTATTATAATTATTATTATCATCATCATCATCATTATTATGTATGGATGGTTTCATAATATGCAACCATTTCCTGTCATATAGTTAATGGTGGCGCTGGCACATCTGGGGCCTCCGAGCAGTCGCAATAAGTCGGAGGATGAGTACAGTCTGATGCACGGTCTGACCCGCGCTGTGGAGGTCATGTGCGAAACCACCGAGGCTCAAGCTCAGCTGATCCAGAATGATGAGACTGTCAGCAACCATGGCCGCATCATTTGTCTTACCTACAGCAAAAGGTTTGTGTAGCAAGCTTATTTATTGTCTACCAAAAGAATTAGACTGTACATGTGTGTGTATGCTAACAGTAGTTAATATTTAGACTTAATGTTGGATTACTTCCCTTCGTGTGGGGCAGGTGGTAGCACAGGGGTAGAACATTTGAAATTCGGAGCCAAAAATCCTGAGTTCAAATCCTGCCCCGGCATCAACGTTTGTGAAAGTTACATTTCTGACGCGATATTGATACGATGCACTGTCTGTAGAGTGGCAATGCAGATATCATCCTTGGTCTTTTCAGTACCAGCCGGTGCTCGCAGGTTTACTGCAACATTCAGCGCTACGGATGTTGTGGGTTTCCTCCTGCCATAAAACTGACAAAGAGAGATTATTACCCGAGTGTCTTTAGATACCGTCAGTATCCTGCATTTGGGATAAGCATTGTATTATGCGAGCCTTTGGCGAGCATAATACATAGTGCTTATCCCCAAACCAGGATACTGACGGGATTTAAAGACATAAGGGTAATAATCTCTTTATCATGCAATGTCAATCTTAATCGACGATCATGAAATTCAGATACGATATGATAGTTATCATATACCAAGTTCGTGGGATACGATACGATATTTATCATATACCAATTGCAAGTTCATGGGTAAAATGTCTCCCCGGCACCAACTCTGGGTTCAAACTCAGCAAGCTGAGCTATCTCTCTACACTCACTTCTCTGTGATTGTGTAGCAACTCCCTCTGTGGAGATATGGCCGACCTTAACACTTAGGATAGTGAAAACATATCTACTTTATTCCGATTCCTTCTAGAACGGTGCATCCTAGTGAACGGAAATGACGTCACAATAAGATTAAACCGCACTGGCACCTTGCGATAGTCTTTAAAACTAAACAGAGTGCCACCAATATCCCGTCTAGAAATCTTTCCTCGGAAGCTGCCGTGACGTTAATTAGTTCGTGACGTTTCAGGCATAATGTACGTTAAAGAAGGGCTGAACGTAGATAGATAACTATAGACACGTCACGGTCAGGCCTGCGCTTCTCGAATCAGTCGTACTGTAGTCAGGGAATAAGGTGGTGTTCCATTGAAAGTCTTGGACGCACATTCTGGACAGGGGGCTTCTCCTTTCTAGCTGTTCTGCCTGTACTTTCTGTCCGACGCATGCGTAGTTACCAAGGATCAGCACCGCACAGTGTAACTGCGCATGCGTAGGACAGAAAGTACTGACAGAACAGCTAGAAAGGAGCATCCCCCCTGTCCAGAATTTGCGTCCAAGACTGTCAATGGAACACCACCTAAATCAGGGCGTACGCCATGCTTTTACTTTACTATTACGTAGACTTCGATTTGCGCCCGTACTACCGCTACGACCCTTGGTGAAACGTAAAACCTGAACATACCTTGTCTATGTAGTTTTAATTAATGGGAAATTAGCACTACACTAAATCTTACTATATAGCAGCCACACTAAATATTACCGTAGCAGCCACACTAAATATTACGATAGTGCTAGCAGCCCTACTGATTTGCTTCGTATACTTTGGTGTCATCAACATTGTGATGGTCCCGTTCGCATTGTGATAAGGACGCGGAAAGCAGATAGATTGCTGTATATATGACGCATGCGCGAGGACACAGACGTACATGACCTTGACATTCAGTTTAAGGTCGTAGCTAAAATGTGAGCAAGATGAACTCGGTCATCTACCCTATATGAGAGGACACGGGATATGGACGCTATGCAAAATTAATTTAACATTATTATATTATTATTATTGTTATCATCATCATCATCATCAGCAGCGGCAGCAGCAGCAGCAGCAGCATCATCAGCATCATCATCAGCATCATCATCGTATTAATAGTATTTTTAGTATTATTAGTATTATTATTAGTAGTAGTAGTAGTAATAGTAGTAGGAGTAGTAATAATCTTACTATCTGCACCGATTCGATCTTGCACGAATTCACACATAATAATAATAATAATAATAATAATAATAGGCCACTTATAATGCGCCAAATCCATCCCCTAAGGCATGCTCTAAGCGCCACAGTATTATCCCCGGTCAACGGATCTGTGTACACTCAGTGTTCCTTCTCAACTCCCTGGAATTTCGCATCCCAATCATAATAGTACCAGAGTATGAGGAATCCGTGGGATGTAAGTTAACATTCTATGTTCTCCGTGTCGGTGATATCCTAAAAACATTGACAGATTAATGATAGGAGAGAAGTGTGAACGAACTTTAGTTTTACGTCACGCAGCGGGAATCTTTCACCCATAATCGACGAATGCTGTGAGGAAAACCTGCGATAATCACTAAGACCCACTGATCTAATTGGTAACAAGCGTGGCAGTTTTTTAAATGCTTACCAAGCCTCGTTTATTTTCTTTCGAATAAAAATATGTCTAACCCATCTAATTGGTTCTGTGCAGACATAGATCTCCTGCATTCTATTTGGTTGTCATTGTGTCTTCTTAGTCCGTGATATAACCACGGTTCATGATCGGTCGATGTTCGACCCGTGGTTGGTGGGCACCAGCAGTGGCTCGCATGTATTACCGGTATTGTAGGTTATCGGGCATCCTCAAAACTCAGGCCATTATGACTACGCTTAAATATGTTTAGTAGTCATACTGGCCTGTGTTTCGAGGATGGTTCTCGGTGAACTATGGCATAAGAAAATGGTCCAAGAAAATAGCCACGTTATGGCTGAAATACCTTTGGAAAACTGCGGTGTGCCTCAGATCAGACAGAATGAAAACTAAAGGTTAGAAAGGCAGGGCACAGGAACGATGCGATCCACTAAGCTGACGTGAACACGAGACGACCTGCAAGCCTGGGACATTATTAGCTTACACAGTTCAACTCCAGCTTAGCACCTTGTCAAGCATGAATGGAACATGTGCTTTATTGGAATTTATCACGTGGCTCAGTGGAATTTTCGTGTTGATAAGATATAAACATACATAAAATGATATACAAAAGTATGCATGTTGTTTCGTAGTAGCACAGTCTTTCACAAAGTTCGTCTACTCTCTTTGATTTATAGTGCCACTACCACAAGGATTTAAGAGACCATGATAATTTGACGAGATTCTAATGAAAGGGTAGCCTGGCTTTCATTATGAGCTATATCTAATATGTGTAGGCTACTAATATCTGTGCTGTGAGATGTTCAGCGATGTCTGCTGCTATGATGCCATGTAGTTGCCATGATGTCACACGTTGCTTGAAAGGTCAATATTTCTCACTAAGTGACTTTAGAATAAATATTAAAGGTAAAATTGTCTGAATAGAAAAACGTTTCTTTTCACGCACATGCTTTCCTGCGAATTCAGGAAATAAGTAAGTTCCTTTATGCTTTTGTGGAAGTTCACACTGAAAACGATGTTTCATAGTCTTTGTAGTATAATATCAGACAATATATATATTTACGGCAACATATAATCCCTATACTATAACTGTAAGCAGGTATTAGGTGAGAAATATTCAATATTAGGCTACTTTAGTAGGCTATCTAAACATACACACCATTTGAAGCTGTTAATTACAGATGAGTTGTCTACCGTCTACAGGGCCTTCAACTGTATTATAACGTCACGAATCTTCCATTGGGTTGCACAGCCAACTGGGTTTCAGAAAACAAATTCGCATTAGTAATGCATGTTGCATTAACAATGGACCTGTAATGGGATCTATTCTTGTCCTTAAATGACAGCTAGGTCCCGATGTAGCACAGACCAGGGTCAATCAGCGACATGCACATGCTACTGTGATTGCAGCAGTCCTTTCACTAATGTTGTATCAGAAATGACCATGGCCACCGCATTCTGTTATTCTGTAGGTTGATAGATAGCAAACACATTGGAGACATTTTCTTGTCATGAATGAATAATGTAGCCTATAGTTGTAGCCTATAGTTATAATGTAGCCTATAGTTGTAGCCTATACACTAATAGTTGTGCATCATTCTATTCCTCTTTGACGTTACCGTTGCGTATTTTAAAGTCCCTTTGCATTGATATAACGAAGCCAATAACAATACTACCATATTCAGGTTGTCTATGGGGGTTTGCAGTGGATGTTTGCATACAGCGGTGGAAAGGTTTTGGGAGTGAGTGAGTGCATATGGAGTTTAACGTCGCTGCGGGACTTTTGGAAGTCCAAACATGATTGTATATATGTCAAGTGCATGTATTATGCAGTTATAGCTAAGAACTAGTCCAAAACAACCATAAATATCTGTGACATTATGCCTTTAAAGTGCTGCTTTAATGATACACTCACTAGTCGCTAGTATAGTTCAGAATGTCATAGTAAATAAAATGCCAATGTAAAACGCCTGTTGTTCATGTTATTTTTGCTTGTTGTTATCTGCTGTGTGTTTAATATATGTTTAAATAGCTTCATATGCATGCAATATAGCCATTTCATCAAACACAATTTTGCGTATGACCTGTGTTTCTATATGCAGAATACGCTTCGCAATGCAGATAAGATTAAATATTTTGTTAAAACGTGCCCTCTATTAGTCACCGACATTACTGTCAGTGCACTTGAAAACATATCTATAATTCTTTTAAATACAAATAATAATAATAGGCCACTTATAATGCGCCAAATCCACCCCTAAGGCATGCTCTAAGCGTCACATTATATGATATCCTATTGCTAAGCGCCGCATTAAATGATCTGCTATTGCTTGGAATTTAAACTTGAACGGTACAGTGCATGACATAAGCACCTTTTTTTCTGAATCTTTAACAGTTCGTCTTTAGACCAAGTTGATACACGTAACACAGCCATCCATATAATCTAGCATTAAATGTACAGTACGAGGTATCATCCAGACTTAGCAGAGGCGTCTGTTCTCAACGTCCT
>JAUTBZ010132193.1:0-13975 GCA_032361785.1 Lepetodrilus galriftensis
TGTTGGAAGAATGTTGGAAAAATGTTGGGAAAATGTTGCTGTAGTGTACACAGTGTCTAAAATCAGATGTTGGAAAAATGTTGGAAAAATGTGTCCAGTGTACACAGACCTTTAGACATAAGCTATATGAGTCGACATCCTCCAAGTAGATGCAGACCTAGTGCCTCTTCACACTCTACAATGCGGGCATCACTGATTCTTTGTCTCGCGTGTGCATGTGTAATTTTCGTTTGCGCAGACCCATTTTACTATGAGTATTTTTGTACATGTGCTCTTGAAAGGGTATTCAATTTGTATTTCTGAACTTGTTCATTTCTTATGCTCGTTGTACCGTATATGTGTGTAAACTGTGTTTCTGCTGATTATGCTCTTGAAGGGGTATTGAATTGTTACATTTAAATGTATTCATTTTCTATTCTCATTGTACCGTATGTGTATGTAAACTGTTTCTGCATATTGTGCTCTTGGAGGGGTATTGCATTTATATTTCTTATTAATTATTGTTAATTTCTTATTATCACACTACGTAAGACAGTGTGTATCGTATGTGTATGTAATAAGTGTTTCCGCATATAAAGTATATAATATGTTGCAATTGCAGAAAGCTACAGAATGCCCTTTTTTTATGTTTGTATAAATGTATAAATTATCGAGAAGGTTTTTCGTCTTCCTTATATCATATTACATCCTGCCACACGAAGCGTACTTTACTGGTTATAAACAAAGTAGAATACGTTTACACTATTTTATTTATTTATTTGTAATTTGTAAATTAATATACCTTAATGTATCACACGAATTACTAGCTCAAATCAAATTCGAGTTAATTTTAAAGACAAACAATTACGTTTATCCTAATATGTTTATTTCTGGAATTACGAAGAGTGTGTGTATACCCGTGGTCCCTGAAAGGACATGGCCCCCGTTGCACGACGCTCTTGTAAGCTACAACTATTGTAAGGTCAACGCTTTCTATTGTGGCGGGAGCCCAGTTACAACTATTGTAGTGCTACAAGAGCGTCGTGCAATGGGGGCCATATCTGTAGTGAGAGAGTATGCACAATATCCACAGATGTCAGAAGCTTAGTACAAATAAACTTTTCTCATCTGTCTATAAGTTTCAGAATCCTCTTCAATCAATCATGCAAAAAGGGACAAAAGTCAGACAGTCAATTAAGATTCAAAGTGATTACATTGCATTATAAACTCCAAATTCCATCTTACAAATTACTTATTAATTAATAATAAATATGTTCGTAATTAATTAATGGACATCATGTTGATTTATTCCTGATAATTGACCATCTCTCCTATTTCCGTCTTAACAATCTTCTCAACACATTTCCCTAAAGATAAGAAAGGCCAGAGTGGTCTCCCTTGTTGGAGTTCAAAATTAGCAACGACGCATCATGAAAGAAAGGGTTTCTGCAGGCAGATGATAAATAAGTAAAATGTAATCTTCTTTCAAGACATTCAAAGTAGAATGTTTTACCCAGCCAGTAGCGGCACTTGAAACAAAATGTTTTTAAGCGTGCAGACTTTAATCACGTTATAAATATGGGGAATATATTCAATTTCTAATTAGGATACTTTATTGATACAATATATACCTAAAAATTATTGAACAAATTATAGCTACCTACAATTCTAAGATTAATTTTGCATACACAGGTATTATCGTGATACTATCTCACTTTCGCAATACTATCGTTATAGTGAAATTACCTGTGATAGTCACCCCTACCAGCTAGCTATAGATATTCTTTGCTTGTGTTAACATAGTGTAACTAATTTGATGACATGAGATAAGAGTTGATTAATCTTGCATCACTCGGTCGTAGCCGATCAGCCATGACAGTGGAGATGGAGTCAACTTGACGTTAATCAGAGATCGTGGAGATATGAATGACTTCACAGAGAAGCAACGGAGGGTCAACGACTCAATTACTTCTCTAAGGATCGTGGTTGAGTTTGCGGTGTTTACAACCTGTAATAGTGTAGGTGGAAGAGACCACATATCTGATATGCTATCATGGTATGCTGAGTTGGTTGGATGGCTGAATGGGGGGTTTAGATCCACTTCCACTCATGAGCGAGTGAATATATTGAGTTTAACGTCGCTGCGGGAATCTTTCACCCATTTGCGACTAGACTTCCACTCATAATAAGTACGATGGGGTAAGTAATATATGTAGCTGATACATGGCTGGTTGGTCGATGTGTGGTTCTAAGCCACAATCAAGATTTATTTTCATTCACATTAAGCTGATATACAGATTTTAATCCTCATATATAATTTGAGTTGACCATGGGACCCTGTTCTCTAATGAGGATGAACTACTAAGTCTAAGACCACCAGACAGAGAGTTAAACTCAACCTGCAGGTTTATAGTCTGACACAATACCATTTGCCCCACCAGGTGCAGACAACTCCTTCTCAACTCTTGACTGTCATATCTGGTCAAACTTACAAACAACCTCCAGTTGCCTTTTCTCAGCAAGGCATAAAAACTTTCAACATCCCATAAACAGTCCTTTTTATTCCCTGCACAGCTGTCCCTGAATACCTCCATGACCAAAGAAGTCATCAGGAAAAAGGAAGAACATGGCAAATACCCATTGATGACTGAACAGAGTCAGCTGTCCGCACTATAACCCTATCTGATACACGCACGGTACGCATCCTTACTGGCCGATAATACACCCGGCGAGCGGGGACAATACTGTATCTTTTGCTCGTGAAAAGGCCATTCAGAGACTTAAACAAAGTTTATCAGAGGCCATAAAACTTTGTCAATGATGAAAACCAGAGGTGGTCAGATAGACAGAGAGAGACCTATGAATAAGCTAGCGGTATGGAGTCTGGATGATGAACAAGAGTGAGGGTGTACACGGACACGAGCCATCAATAGAACCTGGGTTCAAAGACGAGTCTGGACAGTAGAGATCCTTTGAGAGTAGTTTATGGTGTGGAGTTTATGAGCGATGGAGATGGTCGTATGCCATGCTGATCTGACATTGGCCAGCTGTCTACCTGCCAGCTTAAAAGAGACAAGAGATTAGCGGTAGGTGATCAGACGCACACAGATAGCTCAGTACAAAGCTTCAGTGGGTAGACTTGTACCACAGCAGAACCATACAGCTCTTCGTGGACTCGTAACCCTCTCCCTGCTAGATTAGGCAGGTACAGCTCTTTAGGGTATATATGATCGACTCCCAACATGGAGAGAGTTAAGGATGCTGAGAGTTAAATATGTTGATGGTATAAATAGCTACAATTATTTCAAGGAATATAAGAAGTGAAATAATCTTAAAAGCAGCTCAAAGCCAAAATACAAACAAAACAAAAAATACACATGGACTTACGAAAATCTGTCATTGATTTTTCAT
The DNA here is from genome assembly GCA_032361785.1 of Lepetodrilus galriftensis. Taxonomy (NCBI): domain Eukaryota; kingdom Metazoa; phylum Mollusca; class Gastropoda; order Lepetellida; family Lepetodrilidae; genus Lepetodrilus; species Lepetodrilus galriftensis. The sequence goes on from JAUTBZ010132193.1 coordinate 3,391, forward strand.
TTATTTGATGGCTTCATCTCATTGATTTTTTTTTACTTGATGTTTACAATATGCCAATTGATTTTTTTTCCTACTTGATATTTACAATATTTTGTCTACCTGATATTTACATGAGGTCAAAATATTGCTCCTCTGCACTAGGAAAACTTATCAATACATTATTCCTTTGAATCTGCATTGATGTGCCTTCAACATTCTTGGAGCTTCATGTGGTGAGCAGGTGTGGTGCTCTGGCTTGTACAGAAGACAGGAAAACCCTGGCAAATTACACGTTAGTTTTAATAACCTGACCTGGCACGGGTCACTGACAGACTGGCCCAGGTCCAGGGTGGGCTGATTACATGTCTGGGAGGATCAGAAAACACGGGGAAAACAAATAATCTTTGCGCTAAGTGCTTTAAATTGTGGGTTGCACGTGGGATTACAGGGTCAGACGGGCGTGACTGAGGACCAGGGATGTGTGGCTGGAGGATAGTCGTTTCAACAAGGGGGCGGACCCAGGGAGGTCAACTGTATATAGAATGTCTGGACAGGTTGTCTTATTGAATTGGAACATGCAAACAAACAACTGGACTTGTGGGCAGGGTCGAATAACAAAGTGAATGAATCTATGAAAAGTGATATAATCATAAACAAAATAGAGGCAAAATTTGTCATTAAAGGAAACCTCAAATTGAATGTATTTGTGTTATTACAATAGCAAGCCCAGTACCGCACCACCTTCATACGTGAAGACTATTTTGCATTATTAATGCATTAAACATTGTGATTTTTTAAAAGGTGTACCTTAAACACGTTTTACTACCTTTTGAAACATTAGACATACATGTTATCATGACATTGCCACAAAAATAGAACGAGCGAATACGAAAGAACAGATAATCATGATGAACCTCCCATTTAGACCGACACCAAATCAAAACTAACTACATGTTTAGATGGAAAGGAAGTGTTTCCAAAGATACCATCAAACCACAGAGGTAATACACAAGAGATAAAATCACGTCAAGTAGGAAGCGTTATTATCCTAGTTTCGCTAAGAATGATCGGCAAGGAAACGGGTTAATCAATGGGCACTTAGGTGAAGAATGCAGGTGAGTGAACGCACACATCCGGGAGTTATCTCCCTTTCAGACTTCGAATGCCAGGATGAGGAAGGGGTGTTTTCCTAGCCCCGATACTGAAGTCAGTTCCACATCTGCCAGGTAGAACTCAGACACGTTTCTGACCTGACGACCACACAGCAGCTGACCACCGGCCATTCTGTTTACCTGTATGTCTGCGTTTGTTTTCACGCAAAAATAATGGAGTTAATGAGTCGTTCTACAGAATTAACCTTCTCCATGCTGGAGGCAACCATAGATGCCTGTATGCAATCAATAAGATGATAAAGAAAGAATTATGAAGCTTTTTTAGTATGATTTCATGCTCAAGCTCCAAATTTTATATAGGGATTTGTGAAGAAAACCTTGAGTTGATCGTGGGTTTGTACTCACATTTAATAACCTCAGGGCCAGTATTGTTACAATAATATTTGGATTATCACTGTGGCATGACAAGCAGTACTATGGATTCATTTCATGTTTGAAACTGTATGAATTATAAACCTTCCTCGTGTAGGATGGAAAATGTCATCTGATTATGAACAATTTAAATTGAGATCTCGACTACATATATTTAGAATTAGAATGTTTGTTTTCCTCTTAGTAATAGTCTACTGGTTGTCTGGAAGACAAACAACTAAGTCTCTGTAGCTTTGATTGAACAAAAGATGCAGGAAACCCCACTCATCTAAGCATCAATATTCAATTTTCATGACAATAATTGATTATAAAAAATTTAAGATTTCACAAAATAAATCTTTACCCATCATGAATAATGGATAGGTTATCTTATTGAATTGCACACTAACTGAAAAATACAGGCAAATATCGCATTTTTTTTCTTTATATTTCCAATTAAATGAAGTAATCTCTATTTTAAAATATGATGCACATTACAGAAGCTTTACGAAGCTGAACATGACAATCTCCTGGTAAAGTTAAGAGAATGCTGCCTGATCATACACACTAGCTCATACCTCCAGACACTATAATGACGACCTGCAGAGGAACACACGACACATTCTAGCTGCCACCAGACAGGACGTCTCTGAAATCTGCATTAAATCATATCTACAGTCATAGTAGGAGAGTCTAGTACACAATTCTACCTCCTCATGAAAGTCAAATATCTGGGCAGGGATTGTGCTGTGCATACGATACCAATTTGGCATTGGAGAACACTAATGGAAACATAATGGTACATACATAATGGTACATACCATTCACTATTACAAGTGCTGTTACACAAAATTGCTGTTACTTGGAAATGCAACTTCTTCCACCTCGGTCAATCAACATTGTAGGTTTGCTGATGTGAAGGAAAACATCCTCCGATATATCCTAGGATCCTACTGCTGATTGCATTTTTGAGCTTATCATTCCACTCAGATAAGTGGACTGATGTAGTCATGTCATTGCCCTGCTCAATATATAGGTAATCTTCCACAACATCAGAGATGATTATATTGCTTGGAATTACATCTGACCATCTGACATCTGAACACAACGTACAGTATGTGCCCCACCACCTCTAGATTACGAAACTTTTCCCATTCTCTACTCAGTACTCTACTCAAGGCCCTGTTCATAAAACGTCATGTGACGTCACAGCCCTACTCACAGGAGTACGTTTTTGTGCTCAGATTATGACGTCACATGACGTTTTATGAACACCATTCTGAGTTGAGTATGAAATCGTACTCAGAAAGTTTTGTAATCTCGGCCCCTGAAGCGTTTCGAGTATGTTTTCATGCTCAAGTTCAAATTGTATATGAGGATCTGTGGACAAAACTTTGAACTGAGCATGAAATCCCACTCAAAGAGGTTTTGTAATTTACACAACAGTACACACTAACACCCCTGGCCCTGACAGATATTATTAGTTACCAGCGTGATTTCCGGGGTGTACAGGTTTTTACAAGCTGAAATTTCTCGTAGGCCTCGAGACCGCATATTACATATTATATATCCACATTATAATATATCTCTACATATTATATATCCACATGTCAAACCTACATCAATTTGAATCAACAGAAGAAAAACATATCAAAGTTTCAGAAAGAATTTAGTACATATATCAGATATAGCTACCGGTAGTCTGATGTTGAATCGAACTCTGTAACCTTACCAAACTGAATTCTCGTCTTCTCAAATAGGTACCCTATGTCATTGTACATCGTCTCATATTTGACATTTAATGTCCTAATTTCACATTCAAAGAAGACGGGATGGTATTTCCGCCACGAAATCCTTCACATAAATTCTAACAAATGACGATGCACTACAGCATTTTTCCTCATATAAAAAGCCAAGTTCGCATCCAAAGACGTAAAACATTATCTCACAATTCGATCTTAAACAAGGGGGAGAGGCCTCTATCTCTCTTAAGTCATGTAATTCCTATTATGCTTCTTATCAAACCGCAAGCAGCAGAGGCCGACACTTGAAAGCAGAGCGAGATGCAATGCGAGTGTTTGAGACTGGAGCCCATGAATGATTAACCACTCATTTACGATAGCGAAGGACATCACCCAGATTAATTATGCAAGATGTCCGGCTAGAACCAAAGACACCAATACTAACAACATGCAGGGCGGGGTGTGACCTTCTTCACATGCATGAGACGCATTCCTTCGGGGTAAAATGGAATAAGATAAGCATCCAAGCTAATATCATTTATGTATAATATTATCCATTTGCGGATACGCATAATGTTTAATTATTATTGTTTGTTAATTAAATTAGGAGTAAAACATTCATGATAATATTGTCCATTCATAATATTTATGCATTTGCAATGTTGTCGATTAACTGATACACTAATGTTTGTTGATTATTATTTGATAAATTTATGAAAATAATGTGTATTTTTCATCATGTAGATTGATGCTGCTGTTAGTATGTCCATTCATAATTTTGCATTGCATGGCATTTGTTAATAATTGTTTGATGAATTGGTGGTTAGAAATGTATATTTTCACTGCATGTAGGTTGATGCGTCAAGCAGTCAATATTTAATCGGTCACCTGGATGAGGCCTCCTGTACACCAGCAGTAATTCCAATGAGGTCATGAGGTCATGGTGTCATAGTGTCCCTGCTTCTCAAATTGACATGCTCCCTCCCAATAGTCACTCCAATGAGACCCACACCTTCCGTCAGACCCACGCCAACCACACACACTTTTCTTCCCATAGATACCAGATTTATTACTGTAGCCATACGATTTCCATGTATTTATTTCTAACATACCGTGGTTGCTCCAAAGTATGGCTTTTGCTATAAATCATCTCGTTAAGAACACAATATCATGCCAACCCATGTAAAAGATGCACATATCTACGCATGAAATTGCATTCATGACGGGCTTAAGCAAGATCCACGTGAGTTAGTGGTCATCGAATACCCATTGATGTCTAACAATAAAGATCTGTTAGTTGATCACAACCATTCAAGAACATATAGTAAAGACAACAGCATTCTATACATTCTATGATCTAATAAGCTCATAAAGGTTAAATTACTTACCACAGTCAGTATTCAGCTAACACTCGAGTCAACAATAGCAGAGAGACAGAGAGAAACCTGCACCAAGATAATGGCTCAGCTACAAACTCATTGGGCTTTTGTTATCACAATCTTATCGGAACGGTTCCTTGATTTACCATTGGTGTAATTCGACGGTGCTGGAACAATCAATAATTTACTCCCCCGTAACTATGGCATTGTCTGATGCCGTCTTGCAGCTCCAATCAATTTGTGCTTAAACATGCAGCTCATCACGGCAAAGAGTGCAGTTAGAGTTGAATTGCTCCGGAATACAGTTTTGATTAGGCCATTCGGACGATTACACTACTCGGTTTTCATTTCATGCATTTTGTAGATCTGTTACGACTGGTAATGAGTTTCTGGGAAAGAAGTACGTAACATACTTCCAACTTTGAAACGATCTCGCATCCAAGGGAGACAACCCTGTTAGACCACGCCGATGTTGGGCATGAACGGCAGGCAAAATATGCACACACAGTGCGTTTCTACGGCTGAAAGACCATAATAAAATAACCATCGTCTTCTCGTCCAGTATTTTTTGTTTCCAATAGTCAAGAGAATCCATTAAATTATTTTACAATTTCCAGACACATGAACATTGATTATGTACATTTAGCAAGGTTATAATCATCGAGCATCGTCCTTCTACGACGTGAGAATTACACATTCACGTGCCGTGGAGTAATCTATATAATTTGCTAGTCCCTAAATGTTCATATTAACATATTAGCATGCTTCATGAATACGCAAACCCCTAAATAAATATAATGAGGTGATGAGGCTTGTGTTGTTTTTTTTCCAGGCGAACAGGGACAAGATGAGTATCAGATAATTATATTAGTGTGTCCTAACTTAATGTAATAGGCTGGCTTATCTCATTACCTGTGACCTGGCCGTGGTCACACGTTCCTGGCTCATCTTGTACAGAGGCATGCTGACAGTGCATATGATCACTATTAAACCATTTACCATTTGAATAGCATTAAATGAAACAAAGGCTTTGGTTTTGAAATGTGTCCTATGCCTAACAGAAATAAACTTTTCTTTATTCTACAAACATCAGTATTTTATAGTATCCTGACAAAAGGTACCATCTACCATGCGTCTACCATCTTCAAGTGAACAATCAAAAGTCTTTTAAGTGAGTGTAGTGAGTGAATATGGAGTTTAACGTCGCTGCGGGAATTTTTCAACCATCAAAAGTGTTAAAATCTTGCTGCTGAATCGCATGAGCATATATTTAACCCTCTCCCTGCTGAAGGCAAGTTAACTTGCCCGATCACATGCAGAAATAGAACACTTTGAGTTTATTCAGCAGGGAGAAAGTTAATAGTATACTCACAAAAGGTGCAATTCAGATGTTTGGTCATGGTGATGGCATGAATAGAATATTTCAATGAAGACAACATTGTATTGTCGTCTATGTTTTGTTATTGACAGACAGTGAGGCAAAGGTGGAACATTGGGTGAAATCAACGGCATGGGCTTGCATGATTAATAGATTAACTTACGTAAAATCAACGTAATGCATGTAAAGTGCCTTCAACAATTTGCTAGTGAACACGTTTTCCATGTGGAAGTAGTCCTATAAAGCTAGCTGCGCATGCGTGTGTCAGTTCAATGCGAATTGACTGAGTCAAACCAGATTAAAATGTGGTGTCAGTAAACTGGTTTGAAATGCTGTAGTGTGAAGAGTCAATTTGGATTGTCAGTCAATTTGGTTCACAGCCATTTCAAACCAGAAGGTGTCAGTGTGAACACAGCTTTTTCAGCGACCTGGCCACAAGGTTACAAAATGTTTGTGAACAATAGTTCGTGCTCCTCAAATTTTGCATTGTTGCATTGGCAAAAGTATCATACCTCAAATATTTCATAATTATGATACAACAATGATGGCATATACAGGTGGGAACAGTGATTAGGAATTCAGTTGAGGAACTACCAGCTGCTGGTACCAGACCATGGAATAATATTTGTAAAATAATAATGACAGTTCCAATGGCATGAAAGTATATCTTATCTCTTAACGATTCCCTCTGGACTATTTTTGAAAGATGAAACTTGCACACATAGAAAATGTAGATTACCGTAACCTCACAGTGAGAACACCACAGAATACCTTCACAATACGCCACAAGAAACAAGCCATAGGTAAAGTAGAGTTGGACAGCTAAATGTGGAAATCTATGTTAAATTATGCATCAGTTTCCACACTACTGCGGAAACTTCAGCAATAGTGACAGCCGCACGTAAAATAGATCAATACATTTCTGCAATAGCCAAGTCTGTGAACAGTGCTGGGCATCTCTTTATGAGGATAGACTCCTGCACAATGCTTCTGTAACTAGGTATGCTATTTACCTCAGTAAGCTTCCATACAAATACGGCTGTTTGGACTGTCTGTAATGAAGTAGTCGGGCTATAACGGTGATGGCTGGTTCAACAGAGCTCGGGTTCCTGACGACTCCCTGTAGAAGGTGTACAAACACAATAGAACAATCCACTACAGTTACAAGGGAAATACTAACCAGAAAAGCTGATACTTGATGATTGAGCAAATGAGTTTCTAGGCTTTCCACCGTTTTTTTCCACAGAGAATTTCAACAGAATTTGTGTACATGATTTGTGTATGGTACGTGTCTGTGAGTACATACATGTATGGTGTCTGGCTCTATGTCTCTGTGTATGGTGTATGTTTATGTCTCTGTACATGGCGTATGTCTCTGTCTGTGTGCATGGTGTATGATTACATGTATGTCTCTGTGTATGGTGCATGTCTCTATGTATGGTGCATGTCTGTGTGCATGGTGTATGTCTCTATATCTCTGTGTATGGTGTATGTCTCTATATGTCTCTGTGTATGGTGTGTGTATCTCTATATATGTATGTATGGTGTATGTCTCTATGTCTCTGTGTATGGTGCATGTCTCTGTCTCTGTGTATGGTGCATGTCTCTGTCTGTGTACATGGTGTATGATTACATGTTCCGGGTATGTCTCTGTGTATGGTGTATGTCTCTGTCTCTGTGTATGGTGCATGTCTCTGTCTCTGTGTATGGTGTATGTCTCTATGTCTCTGTGTGTGGTGCATGTCTCTGTCTCTGTGTATGGTGCATGTCTCTGTCTCTGTGTATGGTGCATGTCTCTGTCTGTGTGCATGGTGTATGTTTACATGTATGTCTCTGTGTGTGGTGTGATGTCTGTGTGTATGATGTTTACTTTGTGGCCTTCTATGTAGTCATGCAGAACCATTATTTACATGAGGTGCAACTCTTGTGAAATTCAGTTTCGTCATAGAAGACTTTTCTCCTGGCATAACCAAATAGCTGCAAGATTACTGTTAAACTATGTGAACTTCATGTAAAATCATAAATCACTTCCAAAAATTATGACAGAATTGTCAAATTGAGCATACCAAAATGAGTACAATTTGAACAACATTGAATGATAATATTTCTAAATTTTCCTAAAAGAACCCCATAAAAAATACCTCCCTCATGCATAATATAGGCAAATAATGAAGAAACCTGATAGGAGCTTCCATGGCATGTAGACCCCTTGCATATAATGGCAGAGAATCTAACTGAAACATTTCCTATTTAATTGCATTTCATTCCTGCACATCTGCAAGAAGGTTTTGTTAGACTCAAGACCATCACCACCCTACCTCACCCCTCCCTCCCTTTCCCTGTCCCTCTCCCCCTAATACCATCACCCTACCTCACCCCTCCTTCCCTTTCCCTTTCCCTCTCCCCCTAATCTCCTCACCCTCTCAAGTGTTCTAGGCTGTCATCTCATTAGATTCCTCTCCATGTTAGAACGGGGTCCGTGACTGTCCATACCATTAACTGTTGGATTCCGTCATTAAGACGTAGTAGAAATATGTCAATTGATATCTTGTCCGTGAGGCAAGTTTCTGCCATCATCAAATATGAAAACGTTGCGTGGCTTTTTTTCCCCTTTCATTTTCATCTTCTTCCTCATGCAATTCCTCCACAGATCTGTCTATTATCATTTTTCCGATTAATTTTTCTGAGAGCTGAAAGTTATTGCTGAGCTAAAGTAGAAGCAATTGAAAACGACAATCTCTCCGAAGAACACGGCCGGGACAATAAGAACATGGGGAGATCAATGCCAGTACATTATCCATATGAAACCTGTACATGCTCGGAATAATTAAATCCCCAGCCTTCGGCAAAACTCTATTTTTACAATTTCATCAGCAAAGGAAAAAAAATACCACAATGCTACAATTGTGACAAGACATCTTTGCGATTCCAATACTGTTCAAAAGCTCAGATTTATGTAGGTCTTACGATTTCCATTTCCAAGATCCACCTTAACATCAACGTTTTCAAAAAGTAAGGCGGTTTCAAGATACGAATGCTGTTTTTTATGGTGGCAATTTCACAGTAAAAGGTTTGCCAGGCTTTATATCCGTTGTTATTGGATATCGAGAGCAATAAAGATTATTTGTTTTGTGATACAAAGTCATTTCACGTAATTACATTTGTGGAACAGAGTTACAGCGAGTTAATTAGTGTCTACAATTAAATGACTGACAATTATTCAGGACCATGAGTAAGGAGATTGTTTAAGGATTTGCAGAATATGAACTTAATTTCCTTGGAACTGCAATGCCTAAAGAAAGCAGAGGAAATTTCCGAAGTAAATATTGGAACATGAACTGGGATGTGACTCTGTCATTTTTTCTGCGTGTGTATTTACTATGACATTACTCCCTGCTTGCCACCCATCTGTGACCCTCGGCTCCCAAAACAGAAGTAAAATAATAGCTAGTGGTCATGAATTAATGACACCCAATATCGGCTCCGCGTTTTCCATTCCTAGCACAGACGTGAGTTCCTGAAATTTTATTCTTTAGAAAGTTTCCAGGAAAACGAAAACAGTTGCTGGGTGAAATTTACAGGAAACTATTCCCATCACGCTATCCTAAATAGTGACATTCTACCCCAGACCCATTAAAGTCTTCAGTTCTTAATGTTAGGTCCAAGATGTTGGATCTGATGGGACACGTTACAATGCTGCTTCCTGTTAAACTTCAGCCTCGTCATATTTGTGACAATGCACAAGTGATAATGACACAAACACTGATTTCCTCAAACTAATTACAAAACTCAATTTAACTTTCTTGAAATCAACCGTTAATGACAAAGATAAATTATTCATGATTCATTTCGAAATGAAATATAATTAAGTTAAGATAATTTTTCAATTTAATTATAACATTATTTGTCTCTAAAGCAACGTCGGTGAAAATATATAATTAATTACTGCAGGGAGCGATTCAATTAATACCAAACAATCAGATCGTCATTCATGCTATCATAATATCAGTATATTTCGTGAAATCATCACCGCATCTTCATGCCCCATTTACAATGCATCTTTATTCAATTAACAATATTTGCAATTACCGTAACAAGAGTGTGTTATAATAATGATGAACTTGTCTATTAACGTTTTTTAATCTGTAAAAAGTTCATAAACTAACATTAAAGTCTAATTCCACCCATCTGCACTCACGTTACCAAGTAAACAGTTGTTCAGACTACATTCATGTAAATGCACTTAAAATGACATCATCATCATCCAAACTCAAAAACATATTATTTCTGCACATGGATTTGCAGGAAGGTGATGAATCTGTTAGAATGTGAAGTCTGTTGTAAATCAGTGCATGTAGGCATCATGAGATATTTTGGTTACGTAATATCTATATGCTACGCATTGGCCTTTAATAACGATAGTGATTGATTTATTGTTTTATGTCACAGTGGGAATCTCGCTCTTATGCAACGACCATATAGTGATTGAGGAAAGAATATTAATGGTCATGCAGTGACTCAGATGGCCAACAAAATGTTCAGGACAATATCCTAACAGGTTTTTAAAATCTCGGACATTTGTGA
>JAUTBZ010132204.1:0-13974 GCA_032361785.1 Lepetodrilus galriftensis
CATTATGGAATGTTCCTCTCCTTTTAATAAATAATAATAATAATAAAATAATAATAATAATAACTAATAATAATAATAATTAATAATGATAATAATTAATAATAATAATAATAATAATTTAAAAAAATATAATAATAATAATAATAATAATAATAATAATAATAATAATAATAATAATTAATAAATAATAATAATAACAATAATTTTGGTAAAGAACTGATCATGCCGTAGCTGATATCAGTATTAGCTGATACCTGCACAGCTAATCCATTAGTTTACAGTAATGTGTGTACAGATGTGTGTACAGATAACCACGTGTGGGACGACAAGGACGTCTACTGGCCACTGATCACAGACTGAGGGATTCCATCGCTTGCTTACATTACATTGTATTGGATGTATTCCTTAATCCAAGGAAATATGTACGTAATATGTGTGTCATTTTAAGCGTATTGGTATTGTGAGCATAGCTATACAGCTGCTATATGGATACTTGAATATGTTTGACCAATATATATAAATTGGAATACTAGTATATATAAATTAGTTCATCGATCTCTGGGATCATTGTTATAATATTAGTTTGTGTCTACGTTTCGGGAAGCAACCCTCCCTTCCTCAGGATTGTATAAATGTATATATTGGTAGTACGACTAGGACAAACTGTAGGCCTACATAAGCTACCTCGCTTCCGTTAGTTGGTAGCATAGCCACAAGTATACGCATGGTGGGCAGAGATATATAGCAAGTAATCAGACTACCCATAGTCTCAGAGGATGATCATGAAAGTATATGGTTTCAATATAAATTATATTGATTGGAATTATATGTACAGTGTATATGAAAGGAGCCGCTGAAATTCCTTATCTTCTTCAGTATTCTAGATGTGATGATAATTGTCTGCTCTAGTATATTTCGAATAGAAGTATTTTGGTGAGAACAAGGTGTGACACAGACTAGTACTCAGTAAAATGAATTTCAAGTTTACTATGTGCGGTGGCTGAATAACATTCGGCCTACGCTAGTACATACAAAGCTACTGTTCGTCTTCCCACGAATTCCGAACGAGATTAATGACCATCTAAGGAATACTAATTTCCTTTAAACCTATAAATAGTTAAGTCCAGAATCCCGAAGGCATTAAGACCGGTGCCTATATAATAGCTGTAACTGTCTCAGTGTCTAGCCTCCCCGTTAGTTTATTATATAATTATGAGTTAGTCTCGTACCACTTGGGGCTAGAGTAGGACACCACTATTTGAGAGCATGACGTACTTCAAAGTAGGTCATCAGTATCTGAAAGTAGGTCATCAGTATTTGAAAGTAGGTCATCAGTATTTGAAAGTAGGTCATCAGTATTTGAAAGTAAGGGGTAGGTATTTTAACGTCGGGTATCAGTATTTACAAGTAAGACTCTAACATTTTGGATAATGCAATTGGAATAGCAATGGTATACGGAATATTATCATTCAATGTCAGTTGATGTTGAGCGTAGTCAGATCCAGGTGGTCTAGTGAAAGAAGTTTCCGGTTCCGGTTTGTCATCGCGATCTAGTATGGTCCTTACAGATCGCTGGCTTTATCCTTTTACCTATGATTTAGGAACATATTAGGTGTTCACAATGAAGTTCCACAAATGATTTATCATTGTAATTGGTTAACAGTATGGCACAACCGTCTCCAACCATTCTTCGTTAAGATGAACACTTACACTTAACATGCATCTAACACTAATGTAGGGCGGAAACCGTATGCAGCTATATGGAGATTAGCAATGAGAAAACCAGGCTAAGCTAGCAATCACTATGTATATTAGTCACCCAGGTGTTCCAATTACAACATCCGTATATACGTACATCACTTATGTAAGTTACCAATCTGCGCAGTTAAAATTCACATGTTTCACGAAGTTCGTGTATCCGCAACTTTCTCGTAAATGTACTCGTATCCCGTACGAACTCAGACAGCTTACTAAAAGATACTCGTGTTACCACAGGCATTATGGCATCAACGGTATACAGACAGTACATGTATTTGTCACCGTATATATGCTGTCGTAATAATATTGTTGATGGTCGACAGCCAATTCCTGTGGTATGATTAGAATACACCTACAGTACAAGCTAGATACCAGAAGAAGCATCTCAATGAAGTGTTCCCAGTGAGGCCAAGCCGATCCTATACTGTAGGCCTGCTGGATCTAGCTACGCAGTTCCTCTGTCTGCTGTCACGGTGGGGATATAGCTCGTGGGTAATTGGAAGATCCAGTAAGTTAATAGGATAACATATCATCGCGTATTCCACATAATTATTTCAATTTAATCTACCATATTCAGGTCAATTATATGGAGTATATAGAAATACCTTGGACGTAAACTGACAGTATCAATGTCCTCGTGTCCATTGATGCAAAGAAAAATACAAATATTAATTGGTTCGTAACAGGCGAATCAGCTGAGAGGACGTAGCTAGGCCGTGAGTAAGCCCGTGTATGTTGTTGAGATTAGATTGAGAGTTAAAATGAATGATGTTAGGCGACGCATCTGGATCAATACCCGCCTTGTAAGATAAGAACTGTCCTCCTCCATGTGTAGAATCTCATAAATAATTGACATTCTAGAGAAGATGGGGGAACGTTTTCATCATGATCAAACTAAATATAACGTTGACCTAGTACCGGTAAGTTCTTCACATGTCAGTTGAACAAGATGAAACGTATATGCATTGTCATCCTCTCACACCAAGGATACTTTATTACGCTCAGGACTCGCTGCATAGTACCACAGTGAAGTGTGAACGGAATTAAAGGTACCCCTGGGGTGCGAGGATGGGATAGGCTTTGCGAGTGTAGTATCAGTTGTTACTGGTGTTAAATGACTTATGTTAATGTTTACCTACAGATCTACCGGCATGGCTTGGAAGACGTTTCTCTACGTTCTACTTGTGTATGTAGGTGTGTATAGCCAGTACAAAAGTGTGGCCGAAGTTAGAGTGAACAGAACAATCATACCGTAGTACCATTTAGTGTTATGTAACATATCTCTAGTAATAGTATACTGTCAGCTAGGCAGCTTAACACAATGTTTTTGTTTTTTGTTTTTTTGTTTTTTTTCCTGTAGGACTTCTTGTAAATGGTCAATGTAAAACATAATTGTACTTTTAAACCAACGACACAAATCTTGGTTTATCACCCGCTGCATGATTCTTACGTGGAACGGTACTTCATCTACTGAACTCCTTCTCCATCAATCATCAATAGTCACCTCCCTAATAACTACTATACAAATATAAGCACTACTCCAATACCGACCAATGAAAGAAACATAATTATAATGTAATTGTATGGAACGTACTTTACACTTAGCGATGCATGGCCATGCTTACATAATAGTAGCTTGATATTATAAACAAAAGTGTGTAATTAAAGTTAAACAATGCTATGTTTAAGCGACAACACCAGCACCAGTTTTCACACGAGGTGAATTTTGTTCTACACCCAACAGCGCATGCGTAACTGCATCGGATGGAACGTCAACTTGCGCATGTGCCACCAAATACATGTATGTTTGGACCAAGGCTACATGTTCTTTGGGTAAATCTGATATTAGTCTATAACGAACAATCAATATAATAATAAATAATGATAATAAAAACGACATCAACTTGGAAAATGAGAGAAAATGCACTTGGGGCTATACTATGATAATACTTTGTAACGCTTCCTCAAATTAATTATAATAATTAGAATTAATTGTCATTCAAATAGTTATTATGAAATTGATGTAATATTATTATTAGTAGTAGTAGTATACTATTAAGTTACCGATTATAACAATTATATCAACACCAAAAACAACAATACACGTGTAGTACAATATGTTCAAGTATACTTGTCTAAGTTTATTGTATTTTTGTCAAGGCCCCTCTAAGCTGACAACGGAAGATAACATTGAGTTCAAGATAAGGCTGCCTGCATCCACTGGTACACCAGGTATGTCACAGTATGTCTACATGAGCTGACGTACTAAGTATATCAACGTCAAGTGTATTAGGTTAGCTTTGTACCTGCTGATTTAAACGTATACTATAATCAGTATGTTACAGTAACAGTCTTGCTATTTAAATACACTGTACTATACATGTATTACTGTATATGGGCCAGTGGCCTTACATGCAATAAAATTGATTGATGTATTGACTGGTGTAAAAATGTAGTCCAGTAGCAAGCTAATGAGCTCAAATTTGGAGCAATATAAAAAATAACATTATTATTATTTATTAGATAATGCAATAATTTCTAAGTAACTGACATGAATGTCAGTGTCATAATAAATTGGTGATGATGATTATAACTGACGATTCCTCTGCAAAGGCTTGTCTGGACCCGGACTCTTACTTGGCGTCAGGCTTCAATCCAATGAGGTCGTCTTCCTCCGTCTTCTTCTCATTCAACTCCCCACGCATGAAGTACGTATCTCTGTAACAACGGTCACATGTCAACATATTGCATCAGGAGAAGACAACACTATACAGTTACTGCCAAAGAAGTCTATTGTGACCCAAAATAATGTTGATGATTATGGTGCTGTTGTTGCTGCTACTGCTGCTGATGATGATGCTGATGATGCTGATGATGCTGATGATGCTGATGAGCGAGTTGTTGTTTTACATTGCAGCAGGAATCTTTCACCCATACACAAAAAATGATGATGATGATGATGATGATGATGATGATGATGATGATGATGAAAATGTTTTTAATAATAAAAATGTTTCTTTAAAATAAAATTAATTTTAATCTCCTTTAGTTTGTAATTCAATGGTCTTATTTTGTACATATTGTATCAGGTTTGATGATAACGTTGTTGCCAATACATTGACATAAGATTGACGTGAGTTTCTGCGTACCTGACAGTGGGGAAGTCCACAAGGACGGTCAGGATGCTGTTGTAGCACGCGATGATCTGACCCCGCAGCGAGTACTGCACCACGCGCTGACACAGACTCATACAGTACTCGGATATCAGGCGTCTGTAGAGGAGGAAAATATAACATCAGTAAGTAGTCTGGTTATAAGGACACGTGGCTTGTTCTACAGAACGATCATAGCGCTACGATAGCCATAAATAAATAAAAATCATGGCTATCTATTGCCAGCCGTGCTTTATATGGCCCAAATTGACACCTTGAAGCAATTTGGGGCATATAAAGCACAGCTGGTGGCATATAAAGCACGGTGTAGGTGGAAGAATTTGGAACTACTTTCAAGTAGGATATTTTGTAAATATATATTTGCCTCGAGTGGGACTCGAACCCACGGCCACAGAATCTCATGGAAGATGGCAGTTATGACTCTTGTAGAGCTATGATTGTTCTGTGGATCAGGGGTCAAGGTCATTACTTTCGAAAATCTACCAGCATTTAGTGGAACAGGGGCAAGACATCTAAGTTACATCCTAGGACACTGTTCGTATTTCTCGATCCAGCCCGTACCGTTTGAGTTTCTCCTGTTCTTCAGGGTTCTTCAGCATCATCCCCATCTGTTGCTTCTTAGTGACGTACTCGTTCAGCATCATGTCCCGGCTTGGGCGCTGGCAACAACAAACAATGTAACATTTAAATTATTTCTTTTTACAGAAGTAATATCACACAAGAAGATGCTGAGCTATTGACAACATAAGCATCATGAATAAACAGTAAGGACAAAAATTATTCATAAATAAGTTCTAGCATTCATAGCCTTATAACATAATGATGTCATGATAAGACTGATAAAAATCCTCTATGGATTTGTTCTTATCCAAAATATGCGATGATTCTAGCAATTTGATTGGTCGAGAGGTGTCCCGTAAAAGGTCGTACCCCTGGTTTGGCCGTAGGTAAAAGTTGTGACCTCATTAATGACTGTGATGTTATGGTGGGACGCCCTCAACTCGTACGTTAGAAAGACAATTCTGTGTGAATATTTGTAAGTTCGCTTTCTTAAAAGTTTAGATCTCTTACGATTTGGGATACATTTTACCTCACTAGGACACAAGACTGAAAATTAATTTGAATATTTCTCTATTTACCCAGCAGGGAATGGGTACCCAGAAGGATATTTTAATGAATATCATATAATGTCAAAACAACAACATGGTCGCTGGTCTCACCTTCTCCAACTGTAGAGAGACGAATGCCTCGGGCGACCGACTGTACTTTCCGCTGTCCGTGGTGATTTTGGGCCCGAGACCGGTGCCCTGGGTACCACTGGAGACACCGGTGAACTGAGTCATGCTGGACTTCTCACTCCTCGTCTCAGTGGGGCTGGCCCTGCCACTGTAACCATGACAACACACAACCATGGTAACGCACAGAAATATGGTAACGCATAGAACCATGCAAATATGTAACCATGGTGTGACACAGAACAACGGTAACACACAGAACCATGGTAACAGACAGAGAAGCACATGGTAACACACGGACTATATGCCAATACATAACCATGGTAAGAAATAGGATATAATTGGTTATAACATTTGCTCAATCTACTCTTTCAAAGAAATCTGAATATTTATCTGTTATGATCTACAAGCCTTTCAACTTTTGTTTTTCATCTTCCTCCTGATTACATACTGACATTTCTATTTCTATTCTTGATATATCTAGTCATAGACGTAATAGCAGCAATATTAACAATATTGCATAATATCAGCAATATTAACATAAGGCTTGCTTCAGGAAATCAGCTTGCTATAAGCTTGCTATACTCATTGAGATTGTGTAGTAACCTGGGACTCGTACCTCTTCCAGTCCTGTTGTCTGATTGGCTGACAGACATTGGCCTGCTGTACGGCGGCCATGAGAGCGGATCTGTGGACTAGTTGTGCCTTCAGCACCACCTGTAGGCTCTCAACACAACCTTTACGCAGGACCTGTGTCAGGAGTTGTACAGTCAGCATCAATATTAAAGTGAGTGAATATGGAGTTTAACGTCGCTGCGGGAATCTTTTACCCATTTGTGACGATAAAAAAAAAAGAGTCCCGGGACTGACAAATGACGTAATTCGAATAGATCTTTCATGTTTATTAAAATGTATCATATATTATTACCATTTTGAAAGTAATTTCTCAAAATAGAATTTTAAAGGTGAAGTCTGGCAGAGATTATAAAACTTTTTTGAGTATGAACATAAGCTCAACTCAAAAGTTTTGTTCACAAATCCCCATATAAGATTTGAACTTGAGCATGATATCGTACTAAAAATGTCTTGTAATCTCGGTGCCAATTTCAGTGTGTAACAGAGGATCATACCGATCACCCCTGTGATTCAAATCTGAGTTGCTGGATTGTGAGTCCAACACTCTACCGAATGAGCCAAAGGAGTAACCCTGCTGACTGAGACCGGTAGGAGCATCTTATATCACACCTGTGCTTCCTTACATTTCAATAAATCGTGTTTCCATGATTACTGACATGTAGGATGATATGGAACTGTTCACTCACATGTAAGACTCCGTCTCGACTGCGGAAAGAGAAGCGTCCCACCATTCCCTCGTCCAGTTCATGTATTGCCAGGTATATGATGTTGTGTTGAGGGGTGTATCTGCGCAAATATCAATATTCAAATATCAAGCATGAAATTATCCAGCACTCAAATAATACTTTAAA
Source organism: Lepetodrilus galriftensis (assembly GCA_032361785.1). Lineage (NCBI taxonomy): Eukaryota > Metazoa > Mollusca > Gastropoda > Lepetellida > Lepetodrilidae > Lepetodrilus > Lepetodrilus galriftensis. Next base: position 7,654 of record JAUTBZ010132204.1, read on the forward strand.
ATAAATCAGTCAATTGAAAATTAGGAAATAAAATTTCAATGCAAGATATCTTAAATATCCACATATACAATAACTGACATAAGACATGAATGATAAACCTTCTAGTGCTTTGAAAGGCAGCTTATATATACTCCTCAGGAAGTTGAGAAGGAAAATGAGAGGACACTGATCCATTGACTGGGGTAATGTAGCACTATCAGCATGCTTTCGAGCATGGATTTGCCGCAAAACAAATGTGCACATTATTATTATTATTACTGTTATTATAACGCTACCGTTCAATGGCCGACTCGTCGCCCTGGACAGACGTGATGAAGACGGGGGGAGGTTTGTGAGCATCTGGCTTGAACGTAGCAAACTCAAACTGGATTGGACGGAGAAACATGTGACAGTCGGGGAAGTTCATCTCGGCAGCTTGTCTGCGGTAGATCTGAAGAGAATCACTTTCAGGTAATAGCAGGAGACGTACATTTTCATATGCATCAATAAGTATTATGAAATAATAACAAACCTAATAAATCAATAATACTAGTAAATTATTATTTAAAAAAAATTAATACCGTAGAAGTAATACATACAGTAGGCTACAGGGAAATGCTTTGTCAGTCTAGTATTCTCCATCTAGTAGTCAGTTAAATAAATTAGTTGAAATTCAAAATACCGTATTCGACGTATTAAACGTCCCCCTTAACTATTTTAATAAAAATAAAAATCTTTTTTTCATACTTTAATAAACAATTCAATTTTCTTAATGCCCTGGGGGTTTAATACGTCGAATACGGTAGTAGGAAATACCAGGAAATATTGTGTATTCATGTACTAACCTTGGATAAAATCTCTGTTTCCCAGGCAGCATCCATCAGGCGATATCTCAGTGTCACAGTCTGGAATACAACAGCCACGCAATTTAATTATTAATCTTCCATTCTATTTCATATATCAATTCTTTATGGTTTTGGGGTAAACTTCAACAGCTTTCCCCAAGATTATGAAACTTTTCTGAGAATGATTTCATACTCAACTCAGAATTTTGATCATAAAACGTCAAGGTTTTTTTCAGCATAGCAGATGAATTGAGCAAAAAAACGTACTCAGAAAAGTTTCATAATCTCAGGGCCAGATTGACTATTTCTCTAAAATGCACTCCATACGTAACCAAGATCTGTAAAAGTTTCAAACCTGAATTGCTGGATTGCGAGTCCAACACTCTACCGAAGGAGTAGCCTCTCTGGCCGACACCAGTAGGAACATGTTTTATATCACACCCTGTTGCATATACCCCGGCTGACTCACTGCGGTGCTACTATAACCACTCCCAGCCTAGTTCCTGCTGTCGTCTACATACCTCCATGACACGGCAGCACACCGTGACCATGCCGAACTGCTTCTCCTTGGTAGACTTGCGGTTTCCTCCGTCCAGCTCCTGCTGCGTCACCAGGCTCTGCGCGATCTCACACAGGAACAGAGGGTCGTCACAGTACACGTCGGAGAACAGCTGCAATGCAAATGTGCAGATACAGTACCTATAAATCCCTGGTGTCCTCCAAACACCTCACACCACCCACCATCCTCATCCTGTCATCCTCCCCCTTTCCTCAAACACCTCACACCAACACCCACTTCTATGTATCTCCCCTTACCCCTATAGGCTACTAGACACACACCCTCTCATCTTTCTCTTTTCCCCTTCCCGCCCTCCTTCTTCCAAACATCTCACATCACTGACTCTCTGCTATTTCCACCCCTCCTCCACACTCCAAACACACCAGACCATCAGACAAACACCCCATACCATCAGACAAACACCCCAGACCATCAGACAAACACCCCAGACCATCAGACAAACACCCCCAGACCATTAGACACAGACATAGCTGTGCAGACATACATACATCTTTCTTGAGCTGAGCGTTGTAGGTGGCGCCCATGTTATCCATCTTGTTCCACTCTCTTTGAGCCACGTCTAGTAGCCGCTTCTCCAGCATCAGCGTGTCCGAGACATTGTCTGGCTTAAGCAAGTGTACCAGCTCCTGTAGGGACAAACACTGACGTTAAGAACCACGTCAGATAGCAGGGGAAAAGCTGATGATCCTCAAGAACAAACACTGACATCATTGGTGTCACATGACCGTGATCATCCTGGGATTTGAATCTGAGTTGCTGGGCCCCGTTGCTCAGAACTATTGTAGCTACAACTATTGTAATGTCAACGCTTTCTATTGTGGCTGGAGCCCAGTTACAACCATTGTAGCGCTACAACTGTGCTGAGTAACGGGCCCCTGGATTGTAAGTATAATGCTCTAGACTTTGTGGTAACACCTCTGACAGAAACTAGTAGTAGCATCTTACACATCTCCTGTAGGGAGAGACATCAACGTTAGAACCATGCCAGCTAGCAGGGAAAAGCTGATACTCTTCAAGGACAAGCACTGACATTATAGGTGTTGCAAGACTGATGACCCTGGGTTTCAAACCAGAGTGGATGGATTGCAAGTCCAACACTTAACTGACAGCCAAAGGGCCAAGACCAGTATATCACACCCTATTGGATACAACACTAACATTATAAGTGTCACACGACCATAACGAACTAGAATTTCCAATGCTTAAATGACTTAGCAAAAGGGATAACCTTGCCGGCAAATGTCAGTAGGAGCATCGTATATCACACATTGCTGCATAGGTATAGGGTAGTGCTCCTTTCTCGGACAGAAAGTACATACAGAACAGCTAGAAAGGAGCACTACCTAGGTAAAGGAACATGGTAACAAGCGCTAAAAGACTAGATACCAGAAGAAGCTGAAGTCGGGTTTGAATGGGAAGCAACCTATCACAGATAAACAGATCCTGCAACTATCTGGAACTACAGTTACAGGGATCCACCATGGAACTCATCTTGCCTAGCCCACATGACCTAACTCGATAGACCTAGTATGGTCCCTTGGGTACAAAGGTATACTGATAGTCAATCAGATTTGCCCTAAGCTCCTACACCTACTTTGTCACTCACAACAAAAAATATATCGCGATTACTAGTCATCACCTCATATAAGTTGGTACTGTCACTGGTTCCATACATGGATGTCATATCAAAACAAGAACGGCTTGTCTTGAATGGCTACAAGGGCCTATCTGTTGGACATTCAATCCCAAACTTAGTTTAGATATCACTCACGAACTTCTACAGCGAACTTTTCACCATTTTGGACGTTGTGATCAATGTAGACACAAGGGGAGACAACTCACTCTACCGATAGGGTTTAAATCTGCTTGCCGCATTTAGGTGAGGAATGATGGGAAGGGTAATAACGGAAACAGCTAGTTTGGAGTTGTACCCTTCCATCGGGGCGATGCATGGAGCTAAGACTCTCACATGGCATGATCTAACGTCGCTGGTACATAGAGCAACATACAGAGGTGTACAACAGAGAAAACGTGAGACTTCCACGTACCCAGAAGGCGTGGTTCAAGGCATCAGGAATCCTGCTGGCGATGGCCAGAGTTGGGTGGAACTCCAGCATGTAGACGTTCTTCAACGCAGGCCTGGAAGGGAACAGGAAAATAACAACCATCTCCTATTACTGTGACTTGGAACATGCTAATGACTGACTACATAAGTCTCATTTTCTAAAGACCAAGTACAGAAGGCTTACTGTAAATCATGAAATTAACGCGAGCAGAATATTAATGCGAAAAATGCGGTCGCCGTATTCTTGCATTTAATTGCTGAGCATTAAAGGTAAGACAGATGAACAAACATGAATGGAGACATGGCCGTTCACATTTTATTTGTGTCGCATTTATGTCTAAAATATAAAGGTCGCATTAAATTAGTGCCGCATTAATTTCGTGATTGCAAATGGCCGACCTGCTGAGATTGATGGAGACGGGTTGCTTGGGGATGATTCTGTAGGGAAGGCCCAGGTCCGAGTCGCCCTCTCGACAAACTCGCTGAGTGTACTCCCTCTGCTCTTCAATCTGTGCGTGTAAAGTATCAGTCAGTATTTAGTAAGTGTTTACATGCAGAATTTCTGCACGATGACTTTCAATGGCTGACACAGGCCAGAGCATTGGCAGTATTTTGACTTGAATCTATAATATATAGTAGCATTCTGGATGTCAGGAATGCCATAACACCTTGCAAATCAGTAGAAATTCTGGTAAAAGCATATTAAAATGAATGTGAAAGGTTTAATTTTAATTTTAATTTTAATAAATTTAGACTTATCAGTACCGGTAGAATATGAATTTTGTCTCATTTCTTGACTGATTTAATATAAAATAATCTGATCTACTGAACCTTTTTACTTTGAAGCATGAATCAATATAGTGGGGAATATGCATACTCATTTACCGACCTACTTCTGCGGCGACGTTAAACTTCATATTATTCAACATACGTGGTGGAATTCCACTGTGTAATAACTTTTCGATAATCAACAATGTTGATTTTGTTAAAAGTGTTATTCGACGATTGTGACGTTGTCGCCAGACAATGACTTTAACGTCACGACTTTGATGTCATAGACGGACGAATGCTCATCAGTGGACTGTGGCCGTCCCTCTATATCAAGTCGTTTTTCGGTAGATTATCATGATTTCTTCCAATAAAATGATTATGTTGAACGATTAGAATAACCAACGAGATATGAGTGATTACGGAAAATATGCTAAAGCTCGGAACTGTGAATATTAATTTCACTCTGGACATATTTTCCGTAATCACTCGTATCTCGTGGGTTATTCTATAATTCACTCACTCACCAACCTATTTCATTATAGAAAACTAGTGCAATGCAAAGACAATATATGGTCTCGTGACCCACCTGTTTATCCAGGATACTTTTAACCAGACAAGCTTTCTGTCGGAGGATGATGCACTCGGTCCTGTACGTCTTCACGAAGTACTGAGCGGTGAAGTCGAACCTCGGGCGCTGGTGGATGACGTCTGTGATGACCTGAGCCAGGGCGCGCTTCTCGTCGCGGTCAAATACGTGCTGGTACGCCTCGTAGTAACAGTCCAGCAGCTAAGAGAATCAAGAAATAGACATTGAACTAAGGCAAAAATACATAACTGATAAACTGCAATGAGATCTTTCTTAAATAAATATAGAAATTTGAAATACTTGTAAATTCTATTTTATTTTCATTTACTTAGCCAGCCATCTCTTATTGCATTATTCTCTTGTCTCAAGAGCTGTGACAAGGCGAATCCCCTGATTCCATAGTAAATTTTCCTTCCATCTGACCATGTCCTCTGACCCCTGACCTCTGGCCTTTGTTCCTGTACTCTCCAGTAATCTCGCACATGCTCAGTATTTGTATTAAAAAAAGTGTTCTAAATGTAATACTAAAATTGAAAGATTACACGAATATCTAACCTCTCTCTCACTACTAACCTCTCTTTTACACTCCATGAACGCCGCCTCGTTGCTCCAAATATCCAGCATCACTCCGAAGCGATCGACCTCCTGGTGGGCGTAACTCTCGATGTCAAAGTCCCCCGCACTGGTGTCATCCTGTAGACATGTACATGATTGTTTCAATGCCCATAATGACGACATCAAGAACAGATTGGCATAACTTTTCCATCAAAACTGCTGATGGTGTATTTCTGAACAATGGGACTCCTGGCAATGAATACATTGGAGGGTCATCACATTGTTACAATGATACCTTAGATAGATCTATAACAGCAGACTTCAACTTAAAGGTAACTGATCATGACATTTCTTGGACAATACAAGGAATACATAAAACTTTAATAATTTTTGTTAAAATGCAACAATTTATTTACTTTTTATCATCAATGTTTATCCAGTCATATACCAGTACTAGCAGTGTTCTAATTTAAATCTGCAATGTTAAAGGTATCTGTGTGACCCCCCTGAAAATTACAGATTTGGCCACCATTAACATTGGACCTATGGAGAATGACCACCCTCATTATTTTCTTAATTTTGAACACTTACTAGTATTCTAATAGATTTATACTTTGTTTATATATTTCATTGTGGTACACAGCCAAATGCATTTTTTTTAAAAATACATAAAATATCTGAAAATGTTTAATGATTTCTATATACCGGTAATGTATACAAACCATTCTTCGCCTGGCCGACTCATTAAGTTTGACTCTAGAAGCGACACGGAGATCCCGGTCCTTCTCTATGTAGTGTGTGGTGATCAGTAGTAGGTCAGCCTCCAGTTTCCTGTTGGCATAGCAACAGTGGTCATAGCAACAACTAGCTGCAGAACTGTAGCTATAAGATGCCCCGTTTACTATTTTGCTATCTATTCTGGCACCCTATAGCTACAGGG
>JAUTBZ010132215.1:0-13973 GCA_032361785.1 Lepetodrilus galriftensis
ATATATTCCAGTGGCGTGTGGTCTGGGTATTGCTTCAAGCTGAATGAACATCTGTGAAAAAGATAATATAGATTAGATACTATTATATTTAGCTTCTCAATGTGTATTGATGATGTGATATATTTATCAACGAGTTGATAAAAGTATGGTTTGCCCATCCTCTAAATTGCAGGGCTCGTGCTTCCTTAAACATACGGCACAGCGATGTAACCAATGTTAAGCCGAAAGAAAAAGTTTATGAAAAACCAGTCACTGATCATGAGTCTGGGTTTTAGATGATGGTAGGGGTACCTTTAATATACCACATTCCTGCCAAAATTTAAACTAAATGATGCCATAAGCATACCTAGTGATGCAAGATTGAATTACCTTTCAATTGATATATCATACCGTAATTGGTATTCTCTAGAGAATGAATACATGGTCGTCATGAAATAGTGTCCGGCATCAGAGCGAGAAATCGAAATTTGTGGTTACACCCCTATATTAACCCATTAAGCCTAGCGTCCTTGTACAAGGACGGGCAGTATTAACATCTACTACATGTACATCATCATTTTCTTTCATCAAACTCATGCCGGTCAATCTGTAAAATAAATGCAGTCAGTCATTCATTTCAGACATTTAAAAAAATATTGAATATGTGAATTAAAATTCACTGAACATTTCAGGCAGTTTACACATTGCCTGATTTTAGACATTGACTGTAACATAATATTATATACCAAAATAACCAACATTCGCTGAAGAACAACAATAGTCATCCAACTGCTAATGACATTCAGATAGTTACAATGTCTACATTATCTGACATCACGGCAATAATGAACCAAAGTTCATGGTTGTTTTTACGTGAGCTGGCAACTGTTATTGTGGTCACGCGTGTTCAACAGCTGTGCTTTATAAGGTCATAACCCAATTTTTACCGTTGCGGTCAAATAACGACACAATGTTGGACATAGCATGTTTTTATCTGATCGACCGTAAACGTTTGACGTGTTACATGATAGCCATCGGACGTCATTTGGGAAACCTTGTCGGAAACTTACCGAAACTGTCCAAAATCGTCTTAAATTTACCGATCTTCCGCGATTCGGTTGTGTTAATGTCTCATAGGTGGTCCACCTGATAAACACATTATTTTTATCTGATGAAATGGCTCGTGTCCAACGAACATCTGTTGGTCAGTGTATAACCGTTTAGCGCCACACACTATAAGGCCTTATCAATGATTGTATACTAGCATATATCAGATATCGCAATCATTTTCAGTCGCAATCAACCTGTCTTCATCGGTCGTCGGCCTTTGATTAAAATACCAGGCTTCATACATTATACTAAGCTTGCATTGAAACAGGTACACAGACTCTCTCTCTCGCTCTCTCTCTCTCTCTCTCGCTCTCACTCTCTCTCTCTCTCACACACACACACACACACACACACACAAACACACACACACACACACACACACACACACACACACACACACACAAACACGCACACACGCACACACACGCGCGCGCGCGCACACACACACAAACACGCACACACGCACACACACGCGCGCACACACACACTCTCTCTTTCGCCTAGGTTTTTTCTTTTGAATTTGAAATTGGGAATTACAGCCGTTTCTTTCAAGATTCTTTCCCGGCACGGATTGTCAGTCTAGGACAAGAGGAAGCTAGCAACATCCGTAGCACTGAATGTTGCAGTAGACTTGCGAGCACCGGCTGGTACTGTCGGACCAAGGATGGTAGCTGCATTGCCACGGTACAGACAACACATCTAACGTAACCATAGTAAATTCTTATCTATTTATAAAACTACGTTAACTAGATAATCTACACGATAGCCAAATCTAAGTAAAGAGAGAACGTCTATTAACATTGCCACGTTTGTATATATGTATAAATAACTTCACTCTGTAGCAAATCAATAACGTAACCAACACTGCTATAAGTTTGATATGGTAGCGTTATGTAAATACAATACTACACTGCTTTATTTTTGTACGCATACGAACAATATATTTCAAAATCCATAACATTTGATAAACAAAATGCTGTTTGCTAAACATTCGTTAATTATAATAGATATTTATTTGGGTATAAAACCGAACATTAGATTTCAAAATTCATGAAACACAAAACGGGAAATGTTAGAAATGAAAACGTCATTAATATTGTATTTGTTTCTTTACGTATGCGAACATTAGATTTCAAAATCCATGCAATATGAAAACTTAAATGTTATAAACGAACATTTCGTTTGTTATATTATATTCTATACGAATGCGAACATTATATTTCAAAATACATGCAACTCAACAAAGGAATTGTAATGAACGAATAGTTTATCAATGATATTTTTTTAAAGTTTGTAAACGCACACTTTGAAGAAGAAAATAGGATACAAGTTACTAAAACTTAAAATCAACCGCTCCATATACTAGTATATTTCAAAATGCATGAAACTTGGGATGTTAGAAACTAAACTTTTGTTTATATTTAATTATAGTAAGTATGCAAGTATGCGAATATTATAATTACAAATATAGGACACTCGATAATATAAAACCATGAACAAAAATTTTGGTCTTGAAGAAAAAGATATGTGACAATTTATAACAACTTAAAAACAAGCGCGCCATACAGCTTTAAATATCCACGAAACTCTATTTATTCTGCATGCACGGAAACATATAGATCTCAAAATCCATGAAACTCGATAAAGGAAATATCATGAACGAAAAATTCGTTCTTGAAGAAAAAAGATAGGTTACAAGAGCTCCATCGCACACACAACTTTCAAAATCTATAAAACTCCATTTATTCTGTATGCTCGGGAACATATAGATCTCCAAATCCATGAAACTCGATAAAGGAAATGTTATAAACGAAAAATTCGTTAATGATATGACCCTGGCTACGGGGTGTCAGGGTGAATAGCGGGATGAGTAGTGCCGTGAAACGAATACAAAGGCATGAAAGACATCTGGCCATCAGAACGGAAACCACTAAACCCCGGAAGCCTGTCAGTAACCGGACTGACCATCGGCTGAACTCTGGATGACCCCATCTACAGACTGGACACAAGAGTACGCTACTAGCCACTATACAGATATCGTCTTCAGACCCGCAAGCAATGAGCTGCGCATAGTTCCGCTTTTCCTATAGAAGTGCTATCATCAACATGAGCATGATGAGTAGCATCTCGGAAATATGGATTTGTTTCGGGATGTTTCAACAAAATATATATCTAAGGATTACATCTGCGATTGAGAACGGATTTTTGATTAATTTCGCATGTGAATTGAGAAGAATGGAGTGTTTTTACCATATTGTTTGTTTGTCCCAAAGGTAAATAAATATTCAGATGTTCCGTGTATTATTGTTTGGTTTATGTGCACTTTCTTTCTTTGAAAGCTGAAAAGAAACATGCTTCACATGCTTATAGAGTTTATATTTCTCGCAGTTTTTATAAGGCTATTGTTAGTTTGACTTTATCAATATTTGAAAAAAAAAGCTTTGGTCTTTTGTGTGTTTTAAATCAGAAATAAATTGGTATGCAATGCGAAATATATTATTTGTTTTATGGGGGTAATTTCCTTCAGACGTTATGCCGTACTGTGTTCTTAATACAGCATTAAACTGTAAACTATTCGTTGAAACCAGAATACAATATACATGTATAGAAATATTTAAAATTATTTTATTATTTTTGGAACTAGTGTGTTCTCTACAACCAAGGTATAAAATATCCTGATACAAAAAAACATAAATATGAAACTTCGTAATGCTGTCGTGGTTGGTAATATTATTAAAAAAATTGAAGAACTTTCGATATGCATGCTATTTCGATTACACTTCAAGTTAATTTAATTTGATAAAAACGTACACTTATATTAATAATTATTTTTTAACATACGATATTACAAACTACAAAATTGTGGACATTAAATACCCGAAAGGAAAACCTATACATATAAACACAAATTAAACCAAATCCACATGTTTTTGAACAGTAAATTATTTTATACTTGATTAAATACAGCGGCAAATTTCATACTGTATTCCGAAATATATAGACATATTTTGATGCTCGTTTCATGAATAATTCGGGGGTTGTACGATCCATGATCGACTTAATTAAATCATTAATTACAATAGTATTTCAAGTGAGTTTTAACAAATTAAATGAACGAGCACATATTGCGCTATATTATATACTACGACTCACAATAAATATTATAACATTACTATTCTGTTTCATGTTGCTATAGGGGGTCCGTATGAATATAGCAGGGAGCTGGGGGTGAGTGGATGGGGAGGAAGGGGTGGGGGAGTTCCTGAATGCACAATCCTGTACACGTACGGTATACGCAGGACATGGAGGATATGGTATAGTACATTGATACGACCATCACCAATATAAACTCCGGACAAAGTACTGCGTTATCTTCCGGCGAGACAGCATTGAGAACGTGTGGTTTATAGCTAATGAGGTTTCTAGGATTTCACCAAGGCCTGCCAAACATATACAAATAATACATGCATCGTAAACGTCAATGTCAGTGTTCCCAGACTACATACGAACGGTTCATACAATGTGTATGTATCTAAGTATACCATTATGACAAACCCATTTCAAACGAAATGTTCGTAGACGCTGCCATGGCATAACATATTACGACCATGGAATTTCTGAGATGTAGCAACATTATATAAGTATACCATTATGACAAACCCATTTCAAACGAAATATTCTTCGTAGACGCTGTCGATCATGGCATATCAAACATTAATTCAATTCAATTAATTAATACGACCATGGATTTTCTGAGATGTCTGAATAGTCGTAGCAACATTTTATGTGTGTTAATTAATTATATTTTGAATTAATATAGTGTATTACATAACATTATGTACCAGCCAACAAGACGTTATTGCTTAAATACAAACATACACCAAATCATATGATAAATTAATGTTATCCCGACCACGTGATCACCATACGATTTGCTTGTGTTTTCGTACAACATACACAACGGAAAGGCTGTAAATTCTTCAAATACGTACAATAAATAAAAACGAACCAATTATTCCTGAAGCTTACATCAACGACCACCAATAGTTTACTCGTAGACAACCAAACACGATGCCATGTAAAACAAACACCGGCGTGAATGGAATGAATAAACAATGGCCACCATGGTATATTAGCATTTGTGTGATGTCGATGTTTTCAGTCAAAGACGACTTTAATAAATGCAGACAGCCAGACAGACACGGACATATTTTATTAAAAATGTCACATGGTAGAAGTAAGTAAAAATAGACAGTTTTATAAAAACATAAAATATCCTGCAACCCAGGCATCTGATGGCTTACGAGACACTACAAACAATATTTAATTAATTATATGCAGCTTAATCCTACACAGGATCTTTCCACTGATGTATTGACTTCGTGAAGCTATATATTTCGTATTGTATATATCTGGGTTATATCTACGTCTATGGACGGAGATACGCTCACCTCTTCTCGTTGGCAGCTGTGGGCGATTAGGGAACTAGGTAATGTTGGTACAGCTATACAGCGGTCATTGACCCCGAGTCTCTCTCTCTCTCTCTCTCTCTCTCTCTCTCTCTCTCTCTCTCTCTCTCTCTCTCTCTCTCTCACTCTCTCTCTCTCTCTCTCTCTCTCTCTCTCTCTCTCTCTCTCTCTCTCTCTCTCTCTCTCTCTCTCTCTCTCTCTCCCTCTCTCTGTGTCTATGTCTGAAGTTTTAAAAACTATTAGCAGTATTCAATATTCATTATTTCTCTAGTATCCTCCCCCTCTTTCTATCTTTCTTTTCGCTCTCTTTTTTCTTCTCTCTTTCTCAGAGTATTTTTACGCCTAAAAGAAGACAATTATTGTAGAATGTACGTACTGCAATTTAAGTCATTTAATATTTAAGGAAAACAAGTTGTTCAGGATAAATGTGGAAAACCTAGCTTCCTGTGTGTCTAAGTAGTGTTATCGTTCCATAACCTCATTTTTTCTGCCGCTGACATCGATTAATGCAACCATTAATGCAAACTATTTGGCAGTTTCAATTATATTACACAGGTCTTTAAAAACCTAATAAGAATGAACTCCGTCTCGTGTCAATATCCAACATTCACCATTAACAACATGTAATGCATAGTGGTTACGGGAAATGGAACTCGTGTCGCATAGAAGTGCGTAAAATAAGTGTAAATGTATTTATCTATGTAGGATGTGATGGAAGAAAACTAGGTGTCATACTACCATGTCGTGCCGATGTCCATAAAACACTTGGAAGCTTGCGGGCTGGAAATTGATCCACTTTAGGTATTAATGACCATATGATCATATGTGTTTGCTAGCACTAAAATAATCCAAATGACAAACAGTGAGTGTCAATTGTTACGTTGAAAGCTGAGAATTATGGAAGTTTTTCTTCCTGGACTAACTATGCCCCAAGCTGCTCGAGATGATGTTCACACGCAATACATTAATAATGCACCCACATTTTCAGTATAATTTCAACATTTGTGAACGTTTTTATGTTTTAAGCACATGGTGTTTTCTGTATGGTTTTGTACCACACACTCGGAATGCCAGGTGCCACACAACTGTACTACACAGTATATGCTTCACCGTCATAGAGATGACACGAGCGTCCACCTACACAGTCGTCCACCTACACGTGTCCAGACCGCCTTAAGGCGTGTCATCATGCGTACCATCATGCCATCATGCGTACCATCATGCCATCATGCGTACCATCATGCACACTGTCAGCAGAACACTCACGAACCATCATTCATTAATCACGGCCTAGAAGCAAGACAAATCGAAAAATAATATTTAGAAACTTTTATAATAATACTAATCTATAATGTCGTTTCTGAGATGTGTACTGGTATACCGTATATACCTCATTGACTGACAGGGTATGCAGTGGTACCTATTCAGTAGCCTATCCGGACATTGAAGGTATCACTATTTCACTGGTGATGTGTACGTGTGGACATAGCATAGTTTGCTTGCTACTCGTTATTACAACCAGTGATGCCCGGGGCCATTGCATGTAAAGGGTTTTTGGAAGTCGTGTTTGTCAGAGAAACATCTATTACCATCCAACAGGACTCAAAGACCTATTATGCAATTTTAGATGACTGGCACTTACGAAAAAGCTCTCGAATCCTTAGTTCTTGTTTTACTAGATTTATTTTATTTTTGTTTAATACCATCCGGCCTGTCCATCTGGTATAGTTATCCTTAATTTTGGATTGTATGTTTAATGGTTTTAAAAAGTGAGAAATAATTTCAAGTTCATGTACTGGTGTGCGAACTACATTTAGATACTTCTGGAATTTGATGACACGAGTACCAGCACGTGTGTACTTGTCTCTATGTTGACTGTTTACGTCACACGTGTTCCGCTAAGTAATGCTAATGAATAATAATCGTATCATTACATAGCGTGGCATTGGTATAGTCATATATTCACAGACGTGTGTGTCAGTTGTGTGTGAAAGTAAATGGGTTTGTTGTTCAGATGTTGGCGTGTATTGATGACAATGAACTGTTTTTCAAAGGCAAGGCAGCTAAATGGCATAAACACAGTGGTGGACGTATCAGCAGTATCACATTGGACAGTGACAACCAATCTGCACAATCACTCCGCTAAATGAAATTATACTAGAGACAACATTCAATGTAAAAATCGTGTCTGTTGAAAAGATCCGAATAGGAGTGATGGTCATTGTTTGTGATGGGGCGTCCACTATTAATAAAAGTATCCGATTACTCTAAAAGATATGAGTTCGAATTGCACATATCTATTACTATAATGGTATTGACTACTACATGTAGTATATATCCAGGATGTTTTATGACTTATAGAAATGCTATTACATGATGCGCATACAGTATTTATTAATAAAACAGTATGCAAATGTACATTTACAATACATCTAATATAAGTATACTCAATACCTTGGTAATGACATCTTCCATGCATACCGAGCTTATAGCGTCCGCCCGGAGTGCGGAATGTCGGTGGTTCAAACCCTGGCCGTCTCATACATAAATACATTAAAACATGGTAGTTGTTCTCCCCTGCTTATAGTGAAGTATACAGCAACGGCTGGTAGGCTCAGAGTAAATATAAAGTGTCCGAGTGGGATATCTTCAAGGCAAAGTTTGTTATGGTGACTAATAACAGAATGTGTGTGTCCGTTTACGAATAACTCAAAAATAATATTACCGTAATGATATATACATGCTCAATTTTAATACTTGAAACAGCGAAAATGTAGATTATAGATATGTTTTGGAAATTAATTAATATTAAGTCAACATGGTCCCGAGATTATATGAGGATTTATGGACAAACCTTGAGTTGAGCATGATTTTGTATTTAAAAAGGTTTCGTAATCTCGTGGCCTGATTCATGACGAGATGTGGCTTGTGTCAGAAGATTCTGTATGGGTCCAATGCTATGTTGATCATATTTTAAATGTAATACTTTGGAAGATGAAAGATTCCAGCATTACGTTTCATACTATAGTTCTACATGAATTCATCGTGCTATTCTACAGGGTATCATTAAAACATGATTTTGTTATTATGTTGTAAATACACTCAAAGGGTGTTTTAGTTCAAACTGACAATATGCATAGTACTGAGGCATGTCGGTGTACACATACTTCTAGTAAATGAAGCATTACAATATACAAACGTATCTAATATGGACCACTGCAAGAATCGAAAGTTCTTGCACAATGACACCAATATTGGCAATAGTTTCACTGTAGAACATTTCTACCCGGGGCAAGGAAACTGTTATTATTGTACTTCTCAGCATAAAGCCCACATCCACATCAGCATTAATCATAGCCAATCAGATCGCTTGCTTAAAGTCATGGCTAATATATGACTGAACTAGTGGCTAATACAATCAAATAAACAATCACAATCAATGTGTATATATCCCCCATTGTCGTATAGCCGTTGATATGAGTAGAAATAGTATAGCCGCATAAGCCACCAGTTATGCGTTCTCAAAGTAAATGTATCCTATATAGAGAGCTTACAGCATTACATCTGTATAAAGTGTTATGGACTGCATAGCCATCATGGTTGTTTTAGCAACCAAAGCATTACACTAAAACGTTCACAAACATAATAATTCGGAATTCACATTATTAGTAAACAGGAAATGATATTAGATACAAGGGAGAACTCGGGTGATTGTCGGCCATTATCCAATTGCTTGCAGACGATCACGTGACATCTCCTAGGGGATATCATTTATTAAAACCTCTCTGCTGCCACCATTATTCATTGTTCTTTCCATAGATTATAGCATTGATATGATGTCATCGTACAAATTACTAGGAAATTTGTTCTTTGACTTCACAGTAAAAGCTTCATGAATTGCTATATATTTTCTTCTTAAATAACGTAAGGATGATATTGTATGATAAATATAATATAAACCTAATTTCCTTTGATATCAGTGTTATTCCTCTACTTGATAAATATAATCAAATTCTAAGGTTCTTTATTTACACTAATTTAAGAAAATGTGAGTCAAACACCAAGAGTCAGAAAATATTTTGTAATTTCTACATTTATACAAAGGAAGAGATAACGATGAAGTAACTCATTAATGTAATGTGACCGAAGGTCGATTCGTAATTATATATGGTTCTGATTCCTGTAATTATGTGATAATGTGTACGAACGATAAGCAGTATTTAGGCAGTGTAATGAATAGTCCTGCTAATAGCTTAACTCGGAGATAATTTGACTCGATGTAGGATGTCCTATTGTCCTCAACCCACGAATAATACATTTTCTTATTCAATCAAATAATTAAGCACATTAAGTGGATATGTGTTAGAGCGGTGCCCGATTATTACTAAATAGTTTTTCAGATATTATCATGCTCTAACGAGGGCCATGTTCTAGCCAGGGCAGTGTAATACTGTGTACGAATGTTTAACTTATATTATTGATGGAAACATTCTAACGTCCGCCATTTTTATATGCTTTGGGTCGGTACTACGTTTGTGCTAAGTCACATTGTGATTGGTCAATTTCTTCGCCAGTGATTTGTTAAGAAATCTGAACAACAAACTTTGGAATCTGATAATCTTATATTATTTTTGTTTTTGATAATTTATTTCACTATTTTCATCAAGCTTTCCCAATGAACTAAGTTGGTTTAAATAACCCACAGAAAGTGTCCGACTTGAAACCACGTGTGAGTCAATATAGTAAAAGAGATTTCAATTGAAGGTTCCATGACATGTATTAATAACCTCTACGGTATAACTACGAATTTATATTAGAATGACAATTAGAGGTCATATAACACCATCAATATTCCATCTCAAATATTAAACCATACCATGTTTATTTCCTTTTTTAGCATCAACTCGACTAGTACTCTAAGCAAATCAACTTGAAGTTATTAAATACGTATTATTTTAAAGGTGTGTATGCTTTTTAGTACATCGTATTTATCATCGTATTACGACGGTTTCATCAGTGACGACTTGAAAATAATAATATAAATCACTACTTGATTCCAAACTAACAAACTGTATTCTGTCATTCCGTAATAGATAAACACCTTCAAGTATTTGATTGAAACATTAGTAGCCGGCTAGAATACGACACTACCATGCCAGTGACAATTCAATAAAGCACAGTACCACTTTGCTGGGCCACGTCGACATTGGTATTCAGTTCCAGTCCTCAGTCAATAGTTAGGATAACACAATTACATAAGTGTACAGTAGCAACATGCCCGTGCATGTCATTTCGACAAGTCGATGTACGCTAAAATACTACTCTAAGCAAGACATGGAGTATCGTACGAATTATAAAACAAACTAAGGAATATGTCAATTACTGATAAAATTCGAGATGTTTTGAAAACGTGTGTTTACTCTCATAAGGAGAATTATTCTATCTGTGACAATATCGATCATTGCCGATGAATATACAGAGGACATTAGGAATGGTATAATTGTGTAAGGGATATACCATATGACAGTTGGTACTTTTAGTTACAGCTTTCACAATACAATAACATGTCATGAACACATTCGAGTTCTGGGCCGGTTTTCATAAAGGGGCTAAGTCAGATTTTGCTATATATTTGGTCATCAAAAACTGACTTAAGCCCCTTTATGAATACCGGCCCAGTTGTCCAATATGGGCGTAGTTAAAATGTTGTTCTTGTTAAATAATGATAGTAGAGAACGTAAGGACAAGTAAATGTTGATAAATCCAAAAGGATCTGAACATACCGTAATGTAATGTTTAATCGTATCACCAGCAAAATTAATTATTTCTATAACGCTAAGCACTTTCTTGATGAAAAACCATTTCTATTTTTGATCTCAGATACTGACGACTTAAGAAACTGATATAGTTGTTATACAATCGGTGCTTTGACTTGGAGTATTGCTACTTACCCCTGATAGAGCTGCCTTTTCGCTTTCTGACATGCATGATACAATCTGACACAGCACCACAAGTGCTGACACAATGAACAGAAGAACCGACGGCCTCATTTTTGATGTTCTTGCAAACTTTCCTGGCAAGACCGTCCTGGTAATATGCTAATATTCTGCTAGCAGACGTAGAGGGTATGCCCATATATATCCCCCCACAGGGACACTGAGAGTGGGCGAGTCGATTGGACGCGCGGACTAGTCACAGGGGTGATTTAGTAAATTATCGGCGTCGTTTCCATAAATGTCGTCGTATTAGATATCGAATTACAATACGCCACCCCTTCCTTTCTCCCACTCCCATTTATAAATATACATCAATTTATTATTCTAAAACTTCAAACGGTTAACACGAGTTTCTCCTAAAATAACACAAGCATGATAATTATTCTAAGAGAATGTGGTTTAAAACATATATTTGTATAATAGTCTTTGTCACATGACTGAATATTCACATACAATTGCCGTCTAAACAGTCGGTTGCTCAATATCCTGACATTATGTAACAATGTTCTGTCTGGCACCATGTCTGTGATACTTTTGTATCCCAAGTACATTAGCTATGAAGATGTACATCTTTAGAATGTCGAATATAGATGGTATGTCCTATTTTCAAGATGTTGTTCTTGGTGAATTAATACTATTTCCATCATTCTACTCGGGATGATTATTGTCTTAATATTAGTAATACTTACAGTCATTAAGTTATGACTTCAATTTGTTGAGTCAGCAATAGAACTGAATCTTGGATATACACTTTAAAGATATTCTTTTCCGGTTTTTTGTTTTATTATTATTAAATGTATAATTAATTAGCCAGGTATTCCTTATCAACATCGTTAAATATTGTATAAATAAATAATAAATACAATATAAATAAATAATAAATAAATTATATCTTTATATAGAGCTATTTATCTAGATATATCTTTGTGCTAAATGTTTCACACCCACGGGGTGCCCAACCCACATATCCAATGTATTTGTTTCCATCACTACTTCCATTCCCATGTCTGCTCTACTTATATTGTATCCCACAATAATATCCCAGCCAAATTGAGGTTTCGAGCAGGTCATCATCAGCAACGTAACCTGAAAATGAATAACTATTACCATTGATATGCGTAACAGATATTTAATAATTAATTATGATGTATCTCGGTTCTGTGGCTAGCTGCGTGTGACACGTTGTTCTGCAGCTAACTTCGTGCGACACTCCAAACAGTTGTCAGACGACCTACCGGAAACGTGCAGCCTGGCCGATGGGCGTGTTGTGCTTTGAAGTGGTCTTCACCGCGAGACTTGGCCGAGACCTAGCCATCTGGACACCCACTGGACACCCACTGGACACACGACGATGGTGCCTGTCGCAGTAATGGAGCTGCTGCTGTCACTAGAATAGGGTGTCACTTTCATCATTGTGTCAGAGATGACTATCCTCATAGGGCATGGTAATGTGCATTTAGCTCCAGTTTGATAGGATGATCAATCATATAAAAAGAACAATTCGCTCATGACATAAGCGTACATGGAAAAGCTATTATTTAAATAACTAGAAGTAGTTGATTAGTCGTGATATGGATGACTTGACAGTTCGCAAATCATCATCTGATGACATGAAATATAAGAATTGTTTAATTAGTCCATATATGTTCTGCATGCGTGTCTTGTATGTGGGGTTTTTTTTTCATTTTTAAATTGGGGTTTAGATCCGCTTTCAAGATTCGTTCACTTATATCGTGACTTGTCAGTTTAGGCCATTCGAAGCGATGAGTGCTGCAGTAAACCTGCGAGCACCAGCTGGTACTGACAGACCAAGGATGATAAATGCATTGCCACAGAGAAAATACAAAGCTACCAATCAACATCGCGTCAGGAAGGTAACTTTCGTGAACATTGATTCCGGGCTATCAGGCCCACGTTTCACTACGACCTCATAAGGTATGACAAAGTTTATCACCTCCTAAGTTGGATGTCGATTAAAGAAGGGATCTGACTTGTGTCGTCTACCATTGCGCTATCACCCGCCCCCTTTCTATACTATGTGCGGCATCTACTACATTCCTGTTATTGTACCTGTGGGCAAAGTATAGTAGGCTACTCAACTCGTGATGATAGTATACGGTAGTAATGTATATATTGTACAAACCATAAAGAACAACTCAATGTTTTAGTCACAGATCCCCATATAAAATTTGAGCATGAAATCATTACTCAAAACGTTTCGTAATCCCGGAATAGAAGCCTTCAGAAACTTGCATCGCAGTTGGGCTAAATAGAAGAATAAAGTTCTTACCCATACGGACAAACATATGTCGGTTCGTAATATATTGATATTGCCCGTATGTGCAAGATCACTTGACACACTTTTCTGCAATGTGATTGGCTGATCTTCAACTCTAACCTCGACGGAACTACTTTCGCT
>JAUTBZ010132226.1:0-13970 GCA_032361785.1 Lepetodrilus galriftensis
CGAGTTTACGCGAGTTCACGCGTGAAATCTCCTTGGAAACGTTCATACTTCATATGTGACGTCACGCGTGAACTCGCGTGAACTCGCCTCATATTTCATCCCGGAACATTTTATTTCTCGACCAATCAAATTGCTAGAATAGTAGAAATATCCTAAATGCGTTTCAATGAAAGCTACATACACCATCCAATGTAAGCACTCCTGACCACTGTCCTGCAGATGTCCATCAGGACTTGACATGACCAGCGTCCACAAGCTGTCCGCGTCACTGTCGTAATTCACGTAGGGCGTCACTGCAGCCTGGGGTGGAAAACAAGCAACTTTCTGCAGAATAACGATACGTGTGGTCTACTAATACAGTGATCCCTCGATAAACGTACTTCGAATTCGGATACAACGCGGGGTCCAACGTGGACCCCATTAAAAAAACCGCGGGTATGGACCCCAACTTCCGCGTTATATCGAGGGAGCACTGTACTGTAAAACACATACTGTAAATCACAAAATTAATGCGTCGCTAATTTAATGCGACATCTAGATTTTAGACGTAAATGCGACACCAATATAATACGAACGGTCAGTCTCCATACCTGTATTTTCCCCTGGTCTTACCTTTAATGCGCAGCAATTAAATGCAACAATACGGCAGTTGCATTTTTCGCTTTAATATTCTGCTCGCATTAATTTCATGATTTACAGTATTACGTGCAGACTTATATTACGCACTTTCTGTGCAAAGACAATTTGCAGATAATAATAATCCACTCGATAATTGACGCTATTGGTTTACTATTGAAGCAGTGAGTGAGTTAATGAATTACCGTATTGTTTTACAGCGGGTTTCTTTCACCACTGAAGCAGACGCAATACTGTACAATGTATATTACATGTTAATAAAAATCTTAGTTACCTTTATAATGCTGAAACTTTTCTCATAATTTAATAATAGCAGGGTTCCACTTAGGTTTCAATTTTTGAGAGTCCTGGGGACGCATGTTGATATACTTATCAACATTTTTATTAATAAAGTGCGTCCAAACTTGCAATTTTTGCGTATGGGACGCAGGATTGCGCGTTCGGAGAAACCTTGAGCAACAGTGAGAATCAATCGTCACACATCATTGAGAAGTCTGAAGCCAGGAACAGCTTTTCTTATGCAATCGTAGTCCAGTTCTGTACTTATACTTCCTTCCACAGATGCACATGAACTTATTCTGGTGATGCTCAGCATCCTTGTGGTTACATCGTGAAGATGCATCCTTGAAAACTTTGCCACAAATCTGACAAGGATAAATTCCTTTTATTTTCGTCCTATCAGAAGATCGTGATCTGTGGATAAATCCATGTGGTGGAATCTCACGAGAACACATTGCAGCGTTTGCAAACTGGTTCGTATAATCTTCCCATGTGCGTAGGCTTTGGCCGACTGAATCTTTGACATCTGAAAGCAACAAACAACCGCTTTTAATAAAGATATGCTCATTAAAAAAATGCTCATAAATCATAGAGCTGCATCTAAAAGGATCTTAATTTTGAAATTGTATACCACCAAATGCCAATATCTATATGGCTTGTAATTCCAATTCTCACGTATTCAACAAGTGGAATTTGTAGGTCATATCTCATACTTAAAATACATGTGCCATTGTAAATATGTCTATTATTTTTCACAAAAAAGTTAAATTTTCTGTCTATTATCATATATTAATTAAAATTCAGCATTTGAGATTGTGTTGACTTGTATATTTCAAACTGCAATGCACCATCACTCACACATCGTAAAATATCTTGACTATAATAAGGATCGTACTTGAGATTTCTGTCTACGCTTTACCATCTGAGCTATGCAGGTTACAAATACAAATGGAGCCGGCATCAATGTGCGCACAAGTTACATTTCTCTAACGCAAAATTGATAGGATGCACTGTTTCTGGTGGCAATACAGTTACCATCCTTGGTCTCGTCAGTACCAGCTGGTGCTCGTAGCTTTACTGCAACATTCAGTGCTATGGATGTTGCAGGTTTCCTCATGCCCTAAACTGACAAGTAGTGAAAAAAGTGAAAGAATCGAGAAAATGACTTTAAATGCCAATTCCAAAAATACAATTAAAAAATTGAAAAATCCAAATAATCACAACAGCCAGTAACATGTGCTTCAGATCTACCAGCTGTGTGCATGGAACAGGACATGTCAGAGAACAGGTATGTGTACATGAAATGTGTGCTATCAGAAAACAGGTATGTGTAGGTGAAATTCAAATGTGTGCTGTATGTTAAGTCAAGATAACATCCTCGTAATAGTCGAATCGTGAAAAGCAAAGTCAGAGTCCAGTCAGTAACAAGGACATTTTGTTCATGACTCGACTGTTACTAGGATGTTATCCTATACAGAACTAATGCATCAGGAAGTCTTTCCATGTGAAAAGTAAAATGCCATGTCCATTGAAAAAACAACATAATATAAAGAAAACAGTTTATTAATGACTTCCATCTGAAGTCTCTATTACAATCCCAACATATTAAACAAGGGTTGACAAGCATCCATTATTTTCTGTGTACAAATTAGTGATTACAAGTAACATGACAAATACAGCAACTTGCTGGAAGATGTCCTCAAAATATTCAATCACAATCATCCATACAGGATTGGTCCCACTGTAACATGAAACATGAAGGAATGTTAAATTCCAATTACTACTTTGTACAAATATGAGCGAGAGTAACGTCATTGCAGGAATTATTTACACATTTGTGGCGACGCAATATATGAGAATATTTTATAAAACTATACATGTGCACTTCTCATTCAAATCAATCATGCCGTTCACTCAAATTAACAACTGCCATCTCGGTTTCAGACCTATACTCATTCAACATTATGGTATACATGATATTCAATGATAGTGAAAGTAAAAAAAAATCAGTAATCCAAAATCTTATAACTAATATGATGAATCTGTACAAGATGGCTATCTATGCCCGATGAGCATAAAAGTCATTCAGGCGATGAACCACTAAATTATTCGAGATCTTCCACAACAAAACATTCATGATGCCTCACAATGCTTATATCTCATGAAGCCGTGATCACAATCTAGTTCCTGTTCACAGAGTACATCTGACAGGCTTTCTGATGTCTCTGTAAGGCACTGATGTATCGGTACGCCCGACCGCAAACACAAGGATAAGTCACATTGTCATGGACTGCCTCAAAATGCCTCTTAAGAAATCGCGACTGAGAGAATAGTTTTCCGCACACTTCACAAGGAAAGCCTAGTTGGAGCAAAGAGCTCTCGGACTTGTCAATGTCCTCTGGGTTTCCACACAGCATGGACAGGGAAAACTGGTTCTTGGTCCGTGACCACAATTGTTCTGAGGTCACATCTTCCAGGAGAGCCCTGCTGTCATTGTAAGGATTCAAAGATAGCCGTTCACCAGAACCTGCAAGCAACAAAAGTTGGATCTCTTTGACATCATGGATGTGCATCTCAAAAAGCCAATTGACATTTTCATGTGCAGAATTCTGCAAGCCTGAATGTTTCTAGGGTTTTCTTCTCAACAATACAATGAACTAAATGCTTACAATCACAGTTGGCCTATAGTAGACTAAATTCTAAAATGTATGCACTTAATTGTATACAACTCCTATATTCAACCAGCTATTTCTCCTTCTTGTGTCTCAATTGTTTTTATATTTAACTGAATTCTTTGACAGGACCAATAGGTACCAGTAGACACAACAATATGGGGGAAATATACTATACCTTATTTGTTTGAAAATCTAACCATGTATTCACTGGTTCACAATTTGAACAGCCGCAAAGAATTTACCCTTACAAACAGTTATCACAGTAGAGACGTCAGATTAAATTGGGGTTGACATGGACATTGAAGGGAAGTAACTGATGTGATAGGCTGCCTTCCAAAATTTGTGATTTCACAGAAGAGCAAGTGTTCCCCTATTGACTGCATTTTTCTTACCAATTAATCCAAAATGATAATCTATCTCTGTGAATATAAGCCTCCAATATTCTCAACTATCTATCTAACAATACACTGTGAAATGTGTGTGTGTGTGTGTGTGTGTGTGTGTGTGTGTGTGTGTGTGTGTGTGTGTGTGTATTTGTTAATCCTACCATTAATCTTAAGATGCAATTCATGATCTCATGGTTCCAGAAGCACCGTACCTTATCTGCCAAATCCAGTGAAATTAATCAGACCATTATAATCTATGTCAGCCACACTTACAAACACAATTACACATGTACTACAAAAAGAACTTTTAAATAACAAAGGTTCATAAAAAGCAAAAGGAAATACCATTAAATTTTCAATACTAGACTGGATCAAATGTCTTTGTGACAATCAATGCCATCATCATTCAAAACTACCAGCCTGTTGAGATGCCATGCAAAATTTCTTATGTCTTTGCAAGGCACTGATATATTTGTACGATCGTCCACATAGACACGAGTAAGTAATGTTATCGTGAATAGCCTCGCAATGTCTCTTCACATATCGGGCTTTGCTAAACGTTTTCCCACATAACTCGCAAGGAAAGGCCAGCTGAGGTTCTTTCTGTCCGCCACTTTCAAAGGATGAACTCCAATTCCCTGACACTGGACTAAACTGTTGTGAACATAACTCCTCCGACACGACACCTGTACTGCTTCCACCGAGAGGATTGAAAACGACCCCGGCGACACCATCTGCAATCAACAAAAGATGAATCGTGGTGACACTGCAACGATCGGTACCTTCTAGCAACCATGCAAAGACTAGGTAGTCTAATGTGTAATAATCAACATTTTATAATTATTTGTGGAAATCATT
Source organism: Lepetodrilus galriftensis (assembly GCA_032361785.1). Classification (NCBI taxonomy): domain Eukaryota; kingdom Metazoa; phylum Mollusca; class Gastropoda; order Lepetellida; family Lepetodrilidae; genus Lepetodrilus; species Lepetodrilus galriftensis. The sequence goes on from JAUTBZ010132226.1 coordinate 4,835, forward strand.
AATTTCAGTAACTGTGATGTGTCAAGTGATGTGTAGTTGTTTTTGGAAGTTATCTCCATTTATCTTTATATAAAGTAACTATATCAATAATACAAGTTTTTGGCAAAGACTACAATGAGTTCAAAGTAAAATCAGGAACATACGACAATAAGATTTAAAACTATGTGGTAAGCAATCATGTCAAGTAAAGCTAGCAGTAAAACTTGATTTTACTTCTAAATCCATTAACATAATTGGATTAAACCTCCATGCTGGAGGCAACCAGAGATGCCCAAATAAGCTGTGTCTGTATCTAATACAGCAGGCAGAGGGTTAAGCAGGGAGTTCAATTTAGAAACTGAACGTTGCCAGAGTGTACACCATCTAGTGGAACGGAGATTAGAGGATTGTGTGGTAATAGTACCCGGTAATGGTTATTGTGTCAAGACCACTTAAGAGAAATATTACAATTTGAATACCACCCAAGACTACTGAAATACTGTAGAAGAAAAGTAATGTTGATGGAAGTGTGTTGTACTAGTGGTTAATGTGTCAAGACTACACAAGGGGAATTTTACAATTAATCCCACCCAAGATTACTGAATTACTGTAAAAGAAGCTTTATGCCCGAAATGTCTATCACTTGCTGTTCCTTCATCAACTCAATTCACTTGAATTCAAAAATATCTCCCCATCATATTGTACATATCCAAATTATCTTAAAAGAATAAGTCTTCCACCCATGAATATTTAGACCACCAACTGTTAGTGTACTGCAAATTACCTCCATGCGGTATCAAGGCATCGTGGCCAATTGGAAAACACGGCATGATTTCTGATGCTTGCTGAAGGTAAAGCTGTACTTATACACTCTACCACAGGCACATGTGTACGTCACATAGTCGTGGTTTGCCTGCTTGTGCCTCCTCCGGCCACGAGCATCAGCGAACACCTTTCCACATTCCTCACAAGGAAATACACGCTTCGACTCATCTGGATTTCTCCTCTGGCTCGATTTACCAAATTCGTACAAATCGGTCAAACTGATTTGCATGCCTGTTTGTCCATAAGAACCCAACTGCATCCTTGAAGCATCATCATCTCCAATAGCAAATCCACACCCTGGAAGCAAGAAAAAGCAAATTCTGGTTGATTCCAAATCAAATTTAGTCAAAAGGTATGAAGATGATGAAAAGATGATGAAGAAAAGTGGAATGAATTCTAAGTAAATATTCAAATGTATGCATGTCTGGTAAATACAGTATCACAAGTTATAACCTGTAGTTGTATTCATCATGGTTGTAGCAAGGTCATTTGTCACAATAGCAGCTATAAATATCAGCATTGTACTTGTAGGAAAGATGTAGTTTTCATCCTGCATACAGAGTTCAACATAATAACAGGAATACCGTAGGTCATTTTTACAGCAGAATGTATTGGTAAAAAACTATCAACAAATGATACAAAGGTAATGTTATTGTGAACAGAAAGTCAAAGTAAGTAAAATCCAAACTGACAGAAACTTGCATTATCTGTAATACCGGTAACCATAAGGCATTGAAATGTAAAAACTGTAATGCTGTTCATGAATCAAGTTTTAATAGTTTATGAATGATAGAAATCTTTAAAAAGAGGCAATAGTTCAAATCCACCAGCACTTCAATAAGGGTGTCTTATTCACAAATGACTGTTGATATGGTTATTTTCTCTATAGGGCACAGCTATTAATCCTGCTTCAGCATAGTTGAATAATAGTGTACCAGAGCAATGGATAGTAAATACTAAATGCTATACACTAATAAACATAAATATAAGCCATGTGGTTATAAAGAAATGCATGTACTAATTAATGACATTCAAATCTTGTGATATACCATAACCGTTGTATAGGTTTCAAAGAAAGTTGTCCAAGTATTAGTCCCAGCAACACACTTGAATGCAGGTAATATCGCAAAGTGTTTCCTACTGAAGACCATCCTATCAGATTATAAGAGAATTCCAGCACATTAAGAAAATATGCATCTTCTGTCAGCCATCACTGAATTTCTACAAATTCAAACCATAAATGTCTACACATTTATCTGGTTCCAAACACGGCAATTTTTCTGGTGTTTGGAAAGAGTACACTTGTATTTGTATTCTTTCCCACAGACACAAGCGAAAGTCAAGTTTTCATGATCGGCCTTGTGATGCCTTCTCATCCATCGGAGGTCCATAAAAACCTTCCCGCAAACTTCACACGGATACACAGGCCTTGTACCAGCCTCGGCCATACTCGAAATGTTACACTCTCTAGGTCTCTGAACAAATCCTGCATCCGAATCGTGATACTGATTTTGGTTAGAACTGATTTCATTGCTAGATGCGCCTCTGTACGTCTCTACGTCCACAGCCTGGTCCAACCTCCACACATCAGACTCTGGAAGCAAACAAATTCAGGTCTTGGAACAGTTGTATTTATTAATGCCAATGTACATAAAACTTCCAGATGTGGGTGAACTACAAAAACAATACATACAAATTGGCAGCATGTTATATTAAAACATATGAATGCTCAAAAATATACACATACATAATAGTCATTTATGACTTTGATGATCAAGTCTCAACATCCTTTCAACCGTCTAGTGTCAAGTTCATCAGATAGTTCATGAAAGAGGCACTGAAAGATTTGTCTAAACAAAGTTCTAGTCAAATTGCATTCAGGCACGGTTCACTTTCTGCCTCCTTTGAAGCATTTGGACGCTCATTAATCTGAATTAAACATGGTCGCCACGCACCAGTCTTGAACTAATCAGTATCTGTGAAAAGTACATTCACTGGCCCACTTTCATATTATGAACTCTGCAAAGTTTTTGATGTCTCTGCAGTGAGCCCATGTAACTGTACGCACTGCCACAACCACAGGTATACGTCATCCTTTCATGATTGGCTTCATAGTGTCTCTTTATGCCCTGCAGGTAATGAAAGTCTTTGCCACATTCGGTACATTTATATCGCTGCTGGCCACTTTGGACACATAGATAAGACATATAGCCCTGGTTCGCATCAGAGGGCATGGGTATTTCTTGAGGTGAACATGACAAATTCCAATAAAGTCCGTTCCTTCCTTGCAGTAAACCATGAACAGAGCTCTGAACCATTCTGAGCGAGGTGCCCAAGCCTGAAAATAACAAAAGATACACTGTTACACAGTGACGCCAAAGTAAATCGTGTTAATTAACTGTATGTATTGGACATCTTGTAAAAATACATCCAAAGTCAAAACTACCACATGTACCAGTTAATGAATAGACTGGCCAAAATAGCATAGATAGACCTCAAATCCTTTCTACTTGTGCAGGTGGCTATGGGTAAAATTGCCTTATAATTGCTACAGCTTTCTATTTATACAAGGGGGATTGTGTCATGTCTGATTTATTTCCTCTGCTGGAGATGTAAATAATTAATCAAGTCACAAGCAAATTAATGATGATATTTCAGAATCAATGAGTGGAGAGAGAGAAAATATTATTGGTTAGGAAGTCAAACTAAATTGAAACCAACCCACAAATAAGGCACACTACTGAAATGACTAGGAAGGAAGGTTAATTTGCTCTTCAATACTACATCAAATTAATGTCTGAATGTGAAACTCATCTGTCTGACAACCTAGAATCCATTTCATTCAATAATCAAATACTATACATAAATTAGTTTTTAGTACTACAGTATTTTCTAGCTACATTCACATTGGGAACTACTACAGTATGCAAAAACACAGAATTAGTGAATCCGTATTATTACCCTGGGACAAAACAAGTGGACTGAACGCTACACAGACTTCATCACGTCACAAAGTTTTTGATGTCTTTGCAATGAGCCCTTGTACATGTAGACTCCACCGCAGATGCACTTATATGTAACTTTTTCATGATTGGCTTCATGGTGCCTCTTCCTCCCTGCTTGGTCAGTGAACATTTTCCCACAGACTTCACAGATATAGGTAGTCTTGTGATTGCTCGTATTCATGAGAAACCCCATACTGCCTCCCAAATCAAATGTCATGGGCATGTTAATGTCAGCATCTAATGTTGGAAAAGCCATCCTTCCATAGGTAGAGCTCGACTGAACTGATCCTCCATATATACTCCGAGAGCCTCTGATGCCTGAAATGCAAATAAATGCAAATGGAGTCCAATGGTTTACTTATACTACATAGCCTACAATGAATACAAACACACACGACAATATGAAGCGCAATATGCAAGAAGTTAATGGTGTAGTCTTACAACCAACGTATAGTACTATCATGAGATAAATCATCAAACTGATATATCCCGAAAATATCCCAATTCATCTAAAAAAACAAATTGCACACAATACTAATGTAAAGTCCAACACCAATATTATCTTCCTTTGGATTAAACATCATACACTACGGTCTGTTGTACCACAGCTAATTCAGCATAGTCCAAAGGATGGTAAACTCCTACACACACACCATTAATTAACCACAAATCTACAACATGTATTAGGCATGGCAAGTGTTCAGTCTCAGTCATTCTGTTCCTGAGTTATCGAAAGTGTCCTTTTTCATACAACACGCTTCTTTCATTATGGAATTTGCTCACATGAACTCACTGGCCGTTATAAGGTTATGAGGCATGTAGCTAGGGGTATTTTAATGTAGAAGCGCCAGTACTATATGCTTGTTTTGTTTAAAAAATAATGTTAACTAGGAAATTGATGTGGAAGCGTCTGTGTATCTGCTAAAGGTAGCTATGTGCCTGGTTATAAAGCAAGTAAATTCTGACTTCATTCCTTACATTGAGTCATAAATAGCAAAGCGTAATGTAACATAATTTTAAGTTAATTGATTGATTGAATTAATGTTTAATCAATCAATTAACTTTAAGTTAATAACATGGAGACTGAATAACATGGTACAAAACCAACATGTCATAGTAACTTACATCTGGTAAAGTTCTGCCGACGTATTAGATGTAGACAGTATTGTTATTTGTTGTAAGTGTGCTTCATGAAACTATTCGATGGCAGTTGTTTTGGTTGTAATGATGGATTTACCACTAGAAATTGATGAAAGTGTAGAGCTGAGATGATGTAGAGTATATGTAGAACATTCTCAGTGACAACTTATACTGTTAATATTTTGGCACGAACTGATGCTGATCAACCATACAGGACAGCTTGCATATCTTCTTGTGTCTGTGCAAAGAACATTGATATGGAAATGCTTTCCCACATATACAGGAGTGTAACACTTTGCCATGTACAGCATCTGCATGTCTTTTTCGTGACCTCTCCTCGGTGAATACTTTACTGCACTCACTACAGGGCCACAGCTGCCTCCCTGGCGTTCTGAATTCTACAAGATATTGCTGCTCTTCCAAACTGAGATCTTCATCAGATAGAACCGAGATCATTTCTCCAGACGGACCAATCTCACCACATCTATTTCCTGAAAAAGAATGTCCCCATGTAAATCATGACAAGATATTTTACTTGCATCAAGAATGTAGTTCTCATATTAAAAGTTGATAATGTACAAGTTAATTCAACTTTTCATAGACAATATACCGAAAGATTATTAATTCATTTCTATTAATCCTGTTCCTACTGGATTAGATACAGTTAATGCTCTTTAGGACATGTTTGATTGCCTACTGCATGGAGAGTGTTAAAACTATTCATGATTCATTGCAATTTCAGAATGTTGTGTCTATCTTGCTGTCTTTTCAACATATCTTAGAACCCAGAACATATTCACCTGTACCAAGATGTTACTTGGTCAGGTTACACAGAACAATCATAGCAATAAGAGTCATGGCAATAAGTCACGACTCTTATATGCTAAAATAGTCAACTCTCTAAGTGCTATGATAGTTCTGTGGAACAGGCTCAAGTTTTGCAAAGTAAACTGAACTGACCAAGTTTTGCAAAGTATACCAAACTGCTCAAACATTTTGTCAATACAAGATATCAATATAGCCTCAGTTATCTGTATGGAGCATCAATGTTGTCATCTCTTCTGGCACAACTTCAGCAACATATTCCTTCTTCTTATGTACAAGTTCAATGGTTATCAGGAATTTTGAAGTATATCTGGTAATGAATGAGGAAAATGAATAGATCCCCATTTGTGTCACACCATGCTAAAATAAGTACTACCGGTATACTGTTCTTTAGGATATCTCTATTTGCCTACATCATGGGCAGGGTTATAGGAGGGGTTGGTCAGCTAAAGAAATCAGTATACTGTATTTGAGTGAGATAACCATATTCTATCAACATGATACTCCAGGTGAGCTAGCACTAGTTATAAAAACTGGTGGAAAAGCAGTACACATGATGTATGCAAGCCATGATGCAAGTGAACAAATCTTGAAAGTTGTTTTAAACTCCCAAATCAAAGTAACAAAACCATGCATTTAATCATGATTGTGCAAGAAATATAACTTCTGTCAATATTGATGCTGGGTTCCCATGGCAGTTTTGATCTCAGGAAATAAATAAACCAAGTCATTACTTAATTAAAAATGTTTAATTTCAATTATGAATCAATGAATAACTTGTGGAATACAGCATATTACAAAGTAATTTACAGACTATGAAATATCTTCTCTGAAATAACCGAAAGTAAGGGAATAACTTCTCTAAAAATAGAAAACATTATCATGAAAATGTTCATCTCAATATTTTTTTAATTAAAACAAAATATTTAAACTCATACTCATTCGTATTAAATGTAATAAATGTGCAAAAAAATGTTGGGGTTTTCCCCCTTTGTGTAATCCCTGGAAGAGCAATGAATCACGGAGGAGGAGATGGGTTTTACTGCTTTATAAAGTAGATTAGCGATTGTGTGAATAAGGGTACACAAAAAGTGAAGTATCCAGATCCTTTTCACTAAGGAACCAATGTAAGTTTTTAGACAATATCCTACCTCTTCGTAATATTCAACCTCTCACTACAATTCATCCTCTCTTCCAGAAAGACAAGAATCCCAAATCTCAAGTGACAGGGATGTCTATCATAGACAACTACAATCAGCACAACAGTTTGGGTCTTGATAACTTTGAAAATAATATCATGCACTTTTACACCAAAATTTTAAAACATACAAAACATTGTGGGGAAAAGTAACCATTTCAAGCTTCTATCAGATTAATTTTGAAAAAGCACAATTATGCTTTTGATGGCGTTGTAAAGCATTACGATAAGAAAAAGTCTTTCCGCATCTACAGGAATATTTCACTTTGTCATGAACAGCCTCTTTGTGTATTTTTCTGGAATATGGGTCTGTGAAGATCTTATCGCAATCACTGCAAGGCCATGGAATAGACCTGCGTCTAATGATCCCTTTCATCTTTCCCATGATAGGTCTACAAGTTAAGTCAGGGTAGCCAGTGGGAAACAGATGGCCTACATCTTGCATGTAGGGTCCAAACATTCCGAAAGCATTGCCATCTCTATGAAAGTCTGACTCGAGCTGTAGCATGGTTTCACTTGGATCTCCAGACCCATTCCCTGAAAGCAACAAAAGAGGATGTCTTCAATCTAAATGTCCAGACAATAGCTTAATCAATAGCCAAGTAAGGAACAACCATTAAAACCACAGAAAAATCGCTTGAAATTGATCACTTGTAACATATATTTCAACATAAATGTTTTGCAGATGAAATATTCCAATAAGCAAGACAAGACAGCCCATAGATCTACAATATTTGAAGTTTTCCAAATATGGGAACGTACACAAAAAAAACATGATATAAACAGAAATGGATTTAGGATCATCTGATCAGAACATATTGTATTGATGACTTTTGCAGACATCAATACTCATTTCAGGCAGATGAAAATACAAAGTATCTGGCTCAAAACATACCCACAATACCATTAACTGAAATTATGTCATAATCAAAATTTCTCGGACAGGTTACATTCAAAACTCTTTGAATATATGCATGTGGACTATAATCTAAGACAAAAAAATACAATAATAGCCAATAATCAAGGCAATATTCATTCAGACAAGGGTTCCATCTTATTATTTATACTTATTAAAATGTCATATATGAAACTAGTTTGTATACTGTAATATCACTAAATTAATGTGACCTTTTTGATTTTAGGCAAATTTATATTCCACAATATATATCAATTTAATTTCAATAAACAGATGTTGGTGATGGTTAACATACCTTTTTCTCTTCTTCAAATTTAACAAAATATATGCGCAAGATATTTTCCCCACCAGAAACATTTCGTTAAATATTTTTGTCAGAATCTTCAAAGCTTTTTCATGTGCATTAAATAAATTTGCCCATATAGCCAATGCATTTTTAGCATTAATTTAGTGACTTACAGTATGTGATGTATCATGCCAGTATTATCATGCTTGCAATATTTCAGAAACATAAATTGGTGGACATTCCATTCCATACTTTCTTCAGCTCAGCATCAACTTTAGCAGCTTCTCACCATTCATAATCTCACACCTACTGTGGTCAATTTCACAGAGGAAACTGAGCAGTCAGCTTCTCCAAGTTTCCTGAATACAGTTCACAGACATGTCTGTGTCTATTCAATCCTCTTAAATATTTGTAGACTTTTCCACAATCACAAATATGAGTAAGATTCTCGTGCACAGATTCTATATGGATATTTTTTGTCTGCTTGCTAGAAAAACCTTTGTTGCAAATTTCACATTCAAATGGTTTACGACCCATGTATTTCGTGTTTCCCTGGGAAAATGGGTCCAGTTGCCCTTGTGCATATGTCCTCGGCATCCACTTTGAACAGTAATCTGAAAGCAATATAAAAATTGCAAGTCATTTGCATGTCCTCCATGAAAGTCTTAACACACTGCTGACAATGTACCATCACCAAACTTGCCAAAATCGGCAGTCGACTTAAAGGGCAAGACCATAATGATTTAAAAGTAGTTTCTTTCAAATGTTTATTGTCTCTAAAAATAGATTACATTATTATCTTCTCATAAATATAAACATACTGCTGTTTTTAGCTTCTTGTATTTTATTTTTTTAAATTGAAATACACACATTTAGACACATCCAAAATCGTCCATGGCTTATCGTACTTGTTGTCCATGTACTACGTGCCAGTATTCTTTCGTTGCTACCCAATTGAAAAT
>JAUTBZ010132237.1:0-30205 GCA_032361785.1 Lepetodrilus galriftensis
GCTACATTAATGCCTAGTTATAATACTTAGGTTAAACTGGTTGCATAGCACTGCGCTTTTGCCCCGCACGTGCAAATGCACGATTAATCATTGCACACAACATCCATTGCTTTCATCAAGACGACTGGACAGCTTTCCTATATAAATAAGATCCGATTGACTCAACATCCCGTAACCCCAGTAACTTGTGGTCCCTCTGAGTATAGACAGGCGAGGCATTACACCTGCTTACCACATAATCGGGTGAGGCTTTTGCCTTGTCTGTAATAAATCTACATGATCAACCCTGAACTCAGTAGTTGGTAGTCTATAGACGCCGGATAAAACTGCTACACATATAACGGACAGAAATAGCCGGTCCCAATGAGTCAGTTATATGCGAGGTCTTTCTGTATTTATTATATGTCCTCCCATGTCGTGCATCACCACCAGAGTGTTATAAAAGTTATCATCATTCTTGAGACCCTTTGGCATTGAGCACAGAACATCTCTTCTGATGCCTGGTGAGGCCGCGGGGGTAGCGGTACACCTTGCCACAGACACAGGTATAGCTGGCATTGCCATGGACGCCCTGGTCGTGCAGCTTCATGTTCCAGGAGTTGGTGAAGTGTTTGCCACACTGCTCACAACTCCAGGGCGCGACGTTCCCGCTGGCAGAGCCCGAGGGAATTCCCCTGTGACCTGGACCTGCTGCAGGAGGTGCATTGGCGCCCGGCCGACCCGAGAACCAGGTATGCAGACCCATTGCCATATCTGAAACATACAGAAGGCTGGGCGTCAGAGCACTTGTCAACAGCATAGGATTATCAGACTACTACTAGGGCTGCAACAGTATACGACTACCACAATAGGGCTGTAACAATATAAGACTACTACAGTGTTAATCACCAGCAAAAGGCTAGGTGTCGGAAGAATGTCAACATCACCAGCAAATGACTCCATATGGTAACAATCCATCAATCCCTCAACACATGATGTAACCTTGAAGTGGGTGTATGAATTGTGTGATGTAGTGTATGCAAGTGTTTTAGATATCTTGAAACAAGTACCTCTAGTCTTGTGCAGTCTGAATAGACATTTGTGTCATCCTTTCCACACATGGAACTGCCAACCACTGGATAGAGTATATAGGTCCACCGTTCCATAGAACAATCGTAGTGCTACAAGTCCTTAGCAAATCCATGCCAATGTACAGGAGTTAGAACTTTTGTAGCGCTACGATTGTTCTGTGGAACGGACCCAAGGATTCAAATCTGGTAATTCTTTTTGTATTCTTACACACCACTGCACATTCACCAAGAGTGAGTAGATCATAGAAGATATCTTCCAACATTCAAAAAAGCATCATGCATGTTATTTGTTGCCCGTTTAAAGGCATAATATCACAGATGGTAGACAGAGATGGTGGTCTAGCACGGTTTTACCTGAAAATAAATGCATTTGTTTTGACTACACAAGTACTTTATACAACCATTTACTTATGCCACATGTATCAACATTATATTTTGTATTAATATTTATTAATTAGCAACGACTCACACATAAATGGCGCCAGTGGCCGTGGCAGATGACTTTGACCGTGTTCACTGAGTGGAGTTATCTCCCTTAGTCAGGAAACCAGAGGAAATGTGAGATTGGACGTATTTTATACTCGTTATACCAGGAAGTGTAAACTGCAATGGAACTTTACCTATCCTACAGCGGTAACAATATATTTGGAGGTACAATAGCGATGATGTGTATGCTAACAGCATGTACTTTGCATGCTTAACTCTAATTCAGTCCAAAACGACAATTTAATCTATGTCAGACTGTGATATTATGCCTTTAAAAAGCAATGACGGTTTTCAGTATAATTCTATCACGTGATCGGTGACACAAGTCCGTGGTAGATGTCAATTATTTTAGTTATTAATATGTTACAAGTAGTGGACATGATGTGGCTGTATACTGATGAAAGTAATTTGTATTGATCAATTCTAGCAAGCAGAAGATTAACAGATGATGGATGTTTTGTTATGTGGCCGTAAGAATATACAACAGTACTGTACGTTTGTTTCTACAAAGATAAAACTAATTTGTATCTCTATTATAGTATGTTGTTAGATCCTTTGTTGCAAAGCAAAAGAAATCCAATATGTATAGATAAAAGTACTGCATATGTCAGACAATATCAAAGACTCAATAGAAAACTACATTGTAAAGATACGTTTTATTTTCCATATAGACTAACTAACTACAAAGCAAACCTCCCTTTGATAGTTCCTACCCTATCAACGGTACAACAAAGCTGTACAGATAAAGCTAAATCAATGTCAATGACGATGACCTTCAGATCTCCTTTCTCGTCATTGTAGCTTTTAAAACACGAACAAATATACATCTTTCAAACATAATATTAACAATGTGAAAATCTGGAAAAAATCAATACTTTCATTAAATGCACTCATTAATTTCAAGAAGATAAAAATGTCAAATTTCTACCAACAGCTTGGATTATTGATATCTTGAATAATGAATAAAGGTAGCAATGTTACATTCCTGGAAGATGAAAATGAAAATATCTTTTTGTCTTGCTGATGTCATATTCCAATATTTTCCTTTATCCGAGATTGGGTTAGGTAGTAATATTTGTGAAATGTACAAGGTCAAATGCACATCCTAACACTTTTTACATTTTTCAGGTACATTAGACACAGATGTATGTGAACTAGGTGTAGTGTATTCAGTATTGATGTATTTGAAAACTTAAGATTGTACACCATGTTTACTGTGACAAATATACTATGCAGTATAATATATATGTAGAATATACTTGGTCTGGATAAGCAAGCCATTCTGTGGCAGTGTTCGAAATTAAGAAAATACCAAGGGGGGTCATTCTCCATAGGCCCAAATGTTAATGGAGGTCAAATCTGTAATTTACAGGGTGTCGCACAGATTATGAGATACCATTAATATTGCAGATTTTCAAATGACACCCCCCAGACCCTTTAACTCTTTCCATGCTGGAGGCAACCAGAGATGCCCTAAAGAACAGTGTCTATGCCTACTCCAGCAGTGAGAGGGTTACATTCGAACACTGTGTGGTCAAGTTGTACTGGCAGCCTCCTGTGCCTGATACTTGAGACACTCCTTCCTGTGTCTGCGCATGTTCCTCAGGTACCTATAGATCTTTCCACAGACACACACCAGCCTCACGTTGTCGTGAATAACCTTCACGTGCTCCTTCATGTTCTGAGCCGCCGTGAAGCTCTTTTCGCAGTACGGACACGGAAACAGGTGCTTCTCGCCCAAAGAAGCTTCATGATACGCTACAAAGCCTGATTGCATGTCGGAGATATTTGGGTTTCGGTTCAACTCCATTGTGGCAGACCTCATGCTCCTTTGCAGAAGGTTCAAACCTGGGCCAGAACCTGCAAGTAACAAAAGGTGCATGACTTAGATTTACCATCTCCATAACTTTGAGCAGTTAGTGCGACATACATGGCCTGAATGCACAAGCACAGACAACATGGCTCGCCTGATATTGGACAGACTCTTCTTGCTGTCAAAACTTCCATGCAAACTGTATTTATACAACAAACACTCACCAGAGTAATGCATCAATGTTTTAATTATTTCTAAGGTAAATATGTACAGAATACAAAAATAGTACTTCGTAACCGCTATACAGTCATGAATAATAGTATTGGGGATGAAGACCAAAACGATATGGTACATAATTATTATGCAATTTAGAATTATCAAGAAATAATAATGTTTCACTTAAGCGGCATTCAGTTCTCAAAGTCGAAATTACAGACGTACATATCTGTGTATGGTATTAGTAGAACACTAAGGAATGATGTGAATTTTGGATTAAAATAATTCATTTAATAGCTGTTATTGAAACAAGTTAATACAAATTTTGATCAACATAAAAAGGTTTTCGACCATGAAAAATACCTTAAATACCAATAGATTTCTACTTATCACATGGGATAAATATGCACCAGACATTCAACAAGGCATTATTTACACAGAACACAGCACAGTGGTCTGGTCAGTTTGTGTCAACATTATATGCAAAAATAACAATTAATGTCAATGTCTTTACTCAGAGCACCAAAAACCATCTCGCATGACAATGTTTGCGAATCGCATCACATCCCTAAATTATTGTCCACTGCAGAAAAAGACATGAAAACCTCGCTAATCTTCACACAACTCAACGGCCTCAGTATTTCATGGCCTGCTCCAAGACACGCGCACTTGCAATGACCTACTCAAAGAAAATAGCAATTGAGTTCAGGATTCAAATACAGAAGAACACCACAAACAGCTCACGACCCAGTTTATCAAGAGTGTGAAAGAAGTCCAGAATGAAGCCATGAAGGTCTCCTTTATCCACAAATGAAGCCATGAAGGTCTCCTTTATCCACAAATGAAGCCATGAAAGACTCCTTTCCCCACATCACTAAATCTCAGCAGCATCCCCACTACAATCTACCAGCACCTGCTGCCACCAACTGGGCAACCACGAAACACTCTTTCTGATGCTTCTTGAAGTTCTGAGGATACTTGTACACCTTCCCACAAGCACAAGTGTAGGTTATGTTCTGGTGAAGAGCTTCCTTGTGAACCTTCTTGCTCCAGGGGTTAGTGAACGTTTTGCCGCATTCCTCGCACTGCCACGAGCGTTTGCCATATTCCGACGGAACGCTGAGCGGCAGTATGGGACCGACGGACAAGTTTAACGGCACCGCCTGCCTCAACATTTCGGCGATACTGCGAGGAATGGCTTCCTCTGAACCTCCCGAGTTACCAACACTGGCCGGAAGAGAATGCTTCTCCTTATCTGAAAGCAACAAGATTGAAATGTTGGTATAGGAGAATTGCATTGATCATGATGACCAGGTTAGCACTGCAGGATTGCAACACATTAAGCACACTATACTACAATTCCACAAAAGCACGTACATGTGTATTGCATATGGTATAGGGGAATGAATATGACTATCAGTAGAAAGTGTAACTGAAAACCATTGACCTGTTCAAATGACATTTAAAAAACAATTGTGTGATAGCTAGAACAAGGAAATATATTGCTAAATTTGGTGACATAAAAACCCATTCAAGTTATTTTGAAACCAAATTAAAAAAAAGTAAAAGGGCCAAATTAATGAAACGTACCCACTTAAAATATGTCAGCTTGAAGAAAACTGGAAACAACATCAATGTTCGAAACACAATCAAAAGTCCCATTTTGCAGTCAAGAATATGATATTCCATTTTTCGAGTGCTGTCCTCCATTGCTACAATGTTTTTGACATATTGGATTTCAACCAAATAATTTCTCAAGCAGATTTAGTCATAGCTGCTAAACAATTCTTCTTGTGGGTGTACAAGTTATGTGGATAGCGAAACACTGTCCCACAAACACAAGTATATTTGACATTTCCATGAAAAGCTTCCCTGTGACGATTCCTGTTACATGCATTAGTGAAAGTCTTTCCACATTCCTGGCACTGATGTATTCGCTTCCTACGACTTTCTGAATGTAGTCCTTTTTGGAAAGTGTATGTCGATTCATGGCCAAATGGAGGAGGCTGACGACTCTGAACCAGATCCTTGGTGAGGTTAGAGGGGTCAAACTGATGCAAAACTCCCAAATCTGAAACCATGAAAAGTGAGATGTTGGCGAGAGGGAATTTAGAACTTAATGCATGCATGCATGTTAATCTTAGTACAGCTACCGAGTTGGAAGAAAACACAGTAAGAATTAGTAAGAAATTGAAATAAATAGACTGTAGACCCAGATACATTTTGGCAGAAATATCAAACACAATGATCTATTCCTTACTTTAAAAGAACACAACAGCCTTCAAAAACCCAATACATTTACAGCTCCCTTTTCTGTTCTGAATCCGCATTATCCTTGGACTTGACAACAAAACAATCTTTCTTGTGCCTCAAGAGATCTCTCTTGTATTTGTACATCTTTCCGCACAAACAAAAGTGTCGGATATTTTGATGCATGGCTTCTTTGTGAATTCTCTTGTTGCAAAGATTAGTGAATTTCTTTCCGCATTCCTCGCACTCGTATCGTTTTATATTAAGACCAGCCCTTTGATTTCCTGGGAAAAATAATAGATCATTTTCTGGAGATTCATTCAATCCTCCGAAAACATTAGAAGTTCTTGCCAGCTGTATGATAGACACAGCAGGGTTTACAACAGAAGAACCGGAGCATTCAATGAACATAGCGGCAGTGTCATCAGAGTGTTGGGAAGCACCAAACTGGCGAGGATGTCTTCTTCCCAAACCTGAAACTGACAAAGAGAAAGGTTTGGGAAGAATTTACACCATTTGTGCAATCGCAAATAATCGCAACATTGTTCAAATGAAAACCATAAATCCAACATAATGGAATATAAGCATTTTGAGGGAACTACAGGTAATACAAACTTAGATGAAAGAAGGATATGCCGATGCGAAAAGGAAACTTAAAAGGTGCAAAGAAATTATGATGGCAACCAATATAGAGCTCACAAAGCAAGAACAAGTCCAATTGTGCACAGAATAGAATCCAACAAGATTTGGGGGAGCCAACCAAAACAAAAAGATTCCAATTTTCCCTCCTTAGATCTAGGTGATATTAGTACTACAGATGAAGAGCTGTGACCAATAACACAACTGGTGACCTTTTCAATGACCACATCTGTCTTCCAATCTAAACTGATCAAAGTTTGGTACTACGACACAACAAATTGACCCAACTGTACAATATGCTGTAATCTCGTAGGTACCTCTACAGAACAGTAACGTTCCCAGCTGCTTTAACAATAAGACACTCCTTCTTATGCCTCCTGAGGTCTCTCTTATATCGATAGACCCTTCCGCAGACACAGGAGTACGTCACATTCTCATGGACAGCATCAGTGTGTATTTTCTTGCTGTCTTGAGTAGTGAACGTCTTGCCACAGTATTCGCACTGAGGTAAGTTCCTGGGGTTCAGAATGCGTGGTCTATCAATGACAGGGAGCCTCATAACGAAGTCCTCTGGACCTATGCCTCCAGCAACAGCACGTGCAAGACCTGCAAGCAACAAGGGAAGGCTCAGTGAGATTGTAGGAATTCACAGTTCAGACAGTACAGTACAGAACATTGACAGGAACACTACACAATGTCAGTGTGGAACAACAATGCTGATGATCAATGTAAGATGTAAATAGCCAAGATATAAAATATACTGAAACAGGGATCAAAACTAGCACACTAATCCAGGCCATTTCTCCCAAAGGGCTAGTAGAAATTCATAACATTTGTTATTTGTATCACTATTTTGGCCAGTACGTTTTAAAGTTAGTTCTATTGCTATATTAAAAAAACTAAAATATAGTAGAACCATTATTAGTCCTAATGTAAAATTTCCTAAAATTATATACAAACTAGAAATATAAAATGCCAACTTATCAAGCTTTCTTCCTAATTAATTCCATTCAATAAACACATGATTAACTTTGATAAACAAAGACAAAGTTTCAGTTAGAAAACATGATATGAGATAACTATACAAGTGAAACACAAATTTTACAATTTCCCATTTAAATACATGTATAGTAGAACCATTGTTAGTCCCGATCTCTTGCAATTTATCTTTCATTGTAGATGGTTTGCATGTTATCTATTATCTTCCACAATCACAATACTAATAAAATTCCTTTTAATGAACAGAATATTGATAGGAAATATTTAAATTAATACACAATTTGTGACATAATTGTGAACTGTTTGAAATTCTTTCCATTAACAAGAAACAGAATGCATAATCCAAGGTATCTATAGGAAAATGGCAGCAGAAAGGTACTGAGATTCAATACACATGTTTGTTCAAATCAAGATGCAATAGCATTATATCGTTGAATGTTCATACTGAACACGATTTTCTACAGTTGGAATATTACTTGCATCTAATCATTTGACTGGAAATGTTTGCATTGAGATGATATTAAAAATTAAATAACTCACATTTCAGTAGAACATCAAATGCCCCCAATTCAAGTCTATATAAATGTCAGCATCTCATTTGTCTTGTGCAATTAAGCAAATTTTCTTATGAACATTAAGATTCCGAGTGTATTTGAACGACTTTCCACATTCACAAAAGTAGATGACATTGTTATGCAAAGCTTGGACGTGGGTTTTCTTGTTCCAGGCATTTGTGAATGTTTTACCACACTCTTCACACTGGTATAAATTTCTCGATCCAACAGAACTGTCGTTGTTTTCTGAATGCAGTGCGTAATTTAAACCTGCTTGAACTAAATCTAATTCATATCTGTGAAAATTGTCTTGCAAACCAGAAACAAAATCGCTGGGCTGTGAATGTAAGTTGCTATGAGCGGACTCGTTCATGGGGATACTTGGCTTGTTTGATGAAGTCCACTGATTTCTATTCGACTCCACCCTTGATGATCTGGGATTTGACATTTCAGGGACACCTTGAAGTACGCCTGCAAGTAAGAAAAGTAAATGTTTGGAACGGTTTCTGATAGGCCAGCAATAACGTATCATTATAAGGTATCATTATATGTACAGTACTCCCTCGATATAACGCCCTTCGGTGCACCGCGGATTCCGATACAACGCGGGGTCCAACGTGGACCCCATTATAAAAAAAAAAAATCTTTAAATATTTTTTTCCCCTACAATTATATTCGTTGATATAACACGGGTGGCATGTCATGGAACCCAACTTCAGTGTTATATCGAGGGAGCACTGTATATCAATTCATAATGCTCAATGTAAGGTAAATATGCTCAAAGTAAGGCAATAGTACAATGCAATAACTATAGTAATTGTTTCTCAACATGGTTCATACGTCTGAAGAACCATTTGAATCGAAGAAAGCTCACCATTTATCAAAAAGACAGTTGTCTCCAATACTTTACCCTTAAAAAGAATCCAACAGATTATAGCCAGTTATAATTAACAAATAAACTAATATTACAAAGTAAAATGTCCTGTTTTTGTCAAGAGCTAGTGTTATAATTCTCTTGACTTCACAAGACATCTTTAATTGACCCCAGATTAATAATGGTATTTCATTGTGGAAAAGTAGTTTGCGATTATCTTGCAATTACATTAGCATGAAAGAAACCCCATTAATATTATACTCACAAAATACACAGACTGTAGATTCAACCTTCAGATCAACAAATTGAATTTCCTTGAATCCTTTACGATTATTCAAGGATGTAGAAATAAAGTAAGAACTCTTTGCCATCTTGTTACAACACAAATCATCATGACATTGCAATTCAGAAACTGTCCAAATAGCAGTACGCACAGATATACCAAGGGAAATTATGCATCAGTTTTTCAGAGTTTGTTCTATTTGAGCAGTCAGTGGGCACTGTTTCATATGATACTTCAAGTTGCGAGAATACTTGTACACCCGGCCACAGACACAGGAGCACGTCACGTGTTCATGAACAGCCTTCTTGTGGGCCACCTTATTAGTACAGTTCGTGAACAGCTTGCCACACTCTTCACACTGAAACATTCGCCTGTTCAAACTTTGTTTATGCACACAGCTGGCATCATGGGCTAACGGCTCTATGGGTCCTTTCGCAAATATGGAAGTCTGAACGAATTGACGAGAATTCACGGGATCATAAAGGTTACCATGATATTGTACAGGTGTACCACCAATGTTTTCCCCATAAACAAGACTTGCAGTCCTTCCCATTCCTGAAACATCAATGGAACAAGTACTTTAGTTATTATTGTTTTATGTCATGGAACAAGTACTTTAGTAATTTTAGCTCTACAGGAATCCATCAAACAAGTTAGAGAAAGTCAATGTACATTCTTTTGGAGGTCAAAAGTCAAATCTGGAATTTTCTGGTGCTTCCAAATATTGTCTCGTGCAACACATGTTAATTTGCTCACTTTCTCATACTCTCAAAATGATGCAATGGTGGTGTATCTACCGGTAATTGAAATAGCCAACTAAATAACAAGCAACATTACAAGCATAAAGGTTGAAATTCTTATATTATTCATTGTGTGTAGTTCTATACTTCGAGTGCTCATATGGATATAGCGATATGCATTGACCCTACAAATTGACAATATATCGAGGTTATCCATTGAGTACCAATGTATTATCCTCCACTTAACCCTCTCCCTGCTGAAGGTGCATTAACTTGCTCGATCACATGTAGAAATAGAAATAGAACACTTTGATTTTATTCAGCAGTTAACAGTTAAAACCAGTACAGTGTATTCATTTGGACCATTATTGCTAATTTGGAAACCCAAGTTAGAAAGTCAGACTATTGTTTTCCTTGGATGTGTTTCAGCTTTGACAGAATATGGGTGTTTGGGTGCAGCTATTCAGGTATTATGTTGCTTCAATTGATGCAGACTAATTCCTGTGATGAAAAATAACTTTCCTTTGAAATAATTGATATAACTGAGGCTGGCAAGTACTATCCATTTCCCTTCTACAACCAGGACTTCTTTCACAATGTTAACACCAGGTATGTTTGACAACCAGAATCAAATGACAACCTTCTCATATAGGGCAGAGGTCATGCTGACTACCACAATTCATTATGACAAACCCTGTATACAATTCATCTTACGCTAGCCAAGCGAATCCTTGCCCCACTCGAAATGTACGGCAAGCTTTTCCACGTGCTTATCATACAAACAGACGATAGGGTCAACTCAGAACATTCCTGTTGGCATTTCTTCCATTCAACATGGTTTCACGATGTCATTTCTACCTGAATACAAAGTTGTCACCTGTATTATGCTAGCCTTGCAATATATTGTTTGTCGGACACTTGCCACGTGGCTAATCAAGTTATTCCCAGCTTTAAGTGTACCCGTATTCTGATCACCACTACCTGGGAGATTGACAGCTGCGTAAGGTTAGTTGTCCAACAGATCCTTTTCCCCTCACAAAACCTTCCTAGATGGTATACCGTAATTACTCTAATAGTTTGAACCCTCTAATAGTTCAAACACCTAAATTAATTGCGAAAAATATTTTTTTCCGACCCTAAAAATATGAACATGACCACCAATGTTTTTCAAATGCTAATTTCTAATTATTAGAACTTTCATTTAAAAAATATTTGTTTTGTCTTTCTTAGTTTTATTTATTGAATCCTTCATTTCTTTACCATTTCATTTACAACCAGATTTTGTATTTTAATTTGGTTGTCCCTAATTATATGAACACTGGTCATTTTAAATGTTCCTATTTTCCTAATAATTCGAACACTTACAAATTTAATTATTTTCACCTGTTCGAATTATTAGAGTAATTACAGTAGTTTGTTATAACCTAGACTAATAGTAATAAACTTGAATATATTATCCAAACATCTTTATAATGGTTACTCATTACTTCACTCATCACTCATTAGAGACACCTACTTATGTTCAAAACTTAGGATGACCAGAAGTGCTGTAAGCGGAAGGTTAATGCAAGTCATCATTGTCGCGACACAATAACCACAGATGACACTCCTTCTTGTGTCTGCGCAGGTTCCTAGGATATCCATAGGTCTTGCCACAGACGCAGCTGTAAGTGATGTTGGCATGCTGAGCATTTACATGGTGTTTTTTGGACTGAATTGTCGTGAACGTCTTCCCACACTCTTCACACTCATTAGGTCCATGCTTAACATAAGGTGAACCACCTGCGGAAGACTCTGCCCGACTGGAATCAAAGAAACGACCAGATGCACGACCAGCTGTGTCAGCTGCACCTTCATTAAGTGTTCCTGAAAGAAGAAGTGAAAAACTTAATGATGTTGTTACATCTCATGGTATTATTCGGCTTCTGAATTCTGAAAGTATGTTTCAGGATAATGTGAATCAAGATATGCACACATGCTTAAATATGTACAATTGCCAATATCTGCAGATGACCATATGTTACTAAATTTAATTTATCAGTCAAACCTAAATATGTCAATTTCAGGGGTAAACCATAAATGTTTCGATCTCCATCAAATGTACTTCGTTCTGATGATACACTAATGAAGTATGTACTGGATATGAGCAGTGCATGGAGTGAGTGAGTGAGTGAATATGGAGTTTAACGTCTCTGCAGGAATCTTTCAATTATTTGCAACGATTTGCAGTGCATGGAACGTTTCATATTAAGTTGTCATCACGGAACAGTTTCAGGTTGTCGCTTGAGCAACACTGCATTAGAAGTATACCACCTATCCTAGATAGCAACAGTTCCGAGTCAGTAGTCCCTCCGAGCCATGTCTATACATACTTTGTAGACGTACATCATTAAGTCTTAAGTCGCAGTACTGATGGCATTTGGTTTCATAACCAATCATGACCAATGCCATTTTGGAACAGTAGTAATTCTTTCCCAGGTTTCAATGTCATACCATCACTCCATTGACCAATACAAAATTGGACATAAAATATCAACAAAATGCTTATAAGCGATGTATACATACATTTTATTATATCAAACTCATTTTATTATATCAAACTGTTCAAGCAACAAACATCCTTTGGTATGAATATAAAAGAAAGTAAGATTAAAGGAAAACTTGCAGGTATATGTCATGCATTGTCAGTATTTGGTTCATTCTTTCCTAGAAAGTAATTATAAAAATACTATTTTTAAAAAATGCAAATATTTATAAAAAATGCAAAATGAAAACATTTTCCCCAAAATGCTAGCATTTTAATTTTAATTTTTTATTTTAATTGTATAATATATAAACAGGTTTAAAGTAATGAAAGTATACTTGAAAATTATGACACCAATGAATTATGGCTACCTGCACATCTAGAGGAACTACAAAGGAACTACAAAGATAAGAAACTGCTAAAACTTCCAAAACATGACGCATCTTGCATATCTATTGCAATGTCTCTTGCTCTACAAGGAATGAAGCACTATCTCAAAAAGGCGGAAACTTATCGCCAACATTTCTGAACTGTTGTGGCCAGTTGTTACTGAAGTGAGATACACGCGCTCCTTGGCCTACACCTGCAACAGGAGGAGCTTGTCTGGCATCTCCAGACTGACGACTACAGTATCGCTGGTGCCGACTGAGACACGTTGGATACTTGTAGTTCTTCCCACAGACACAAGGATAGCTGGCTGGTCCTTTACCATGAACAGCCTCCTCGTGGTACTTCTTGTTGTGACTGTTGGTGAAGAGTTTACCACAAGTCTTGCACTGGAAGCATGGCTGAAGCATGGAAAGATCTGATCTCTGAACACTGGACACGGGAGGAAAGGCAGTTGAGGTTCGAATCCCATAACCTGAAAGTAACAAGTGAGTAGCTGGTTGGATAGAGTTTAATATGAAGGATATATACAGTACTAACTTGTGAATGCAACTGTCAGTAAATACAGAACAAAAAAAAAAAATGTCTCTTGTAAATACTGAAGTCCATGTATGATAACCGTCAAAATGCTTATAGAAACCTATTGTTTGGTAATATCTGTCATTGCACTAAGAAGTCGTATTGGTCTCCAACAGTATTGGGCAGCGCTTTTTGTGTCTGTAGAGAGCTCTCACATAGCTATATGCCTTGCCACATATACACACATACAGGCCTTTCCCCAGCTCATGCTTGGCCTCAATGTGGTACTTTTTGTTCCTGGGATTTGTGAAGAGTTTGCCACAGTGTTCACACTCATGCATGTTCTTTCTGAGCCCTGTAAAGTCTGACAGGTCAATGATACCAAGACTGGAGTCTGGAATCATTGCTGGCAAACTATGAACTGAACCACTGGTTTTGTGAACATTCACAGGACAACTGCTTGGAAGACCTTGGCCATAATGATAACTAGACCCCAGGGTCTTTAATGAAAGTCCTTGAAGGCCAGGATTTACAGATCTCGGACCATCATGATACAGAGCACCAAATTCTAGATCCTGCTTTGGTTGCATCACAGAATCTGAAAGGGACAAGATGAAATGCTTTGAAAAGGACAATAGTATCACAATTCCACAGGCTAGAACATGTCTTGGAATAATCACCACTTCCTTTTGTTAAGGGCATAATATCAGATGGTTGACCTATATAATGGTCTAGCATGGTTTTACCTGAAAATAAATACATTTGTTTTGACTACACAAGTACTTTATTCAACCAGTTACATATTCCACATGTCTCACTAATCATCAATGTTTTAATATTTATTACTATTTATTAATTAGCTATGACTCACACATAATGGTGCCAGTGGTCGTGAAAGATTACTTTGACCGTATTCAATGAGTATAGTTATCTCAATTAGTCAGGAAAGTAGTGGATGTGAGAATTTATGGTATTTATTCGGGTTATACCAGGAAGTGTAAACTGCAATGGAATTTTACTATCTGACAGCAGTAAAGGATATTTTGAGGTAGAGAGGCTATGTATGCTAAGAAAAATTTTAACTCCAATTTGTTCCAAAACAACAACTTAATGTGATAGTATGCCTTTAATATGAACATGGACAGAAATATAGTGAAACATGAATCAGTAGTAGTAGTAGTAGTAGTAAGCAGTCAGTGAAATTATGACATGACATTGCAGTCAGTGAAATTATGACATTATAAAAAATAATGCATGATAAATCATTAATAAAAATAATTATAAATTTGTGTTCAGCATCGAATTCTGGTTGATTGAAGTAGTGCTTCACAACGCAGTGGGAATATTTTAAAATAGCATGGATATAAAGTCAACATTAACCCTCTCCCTCCTCGATTACACAGTTACTGCTCCTTTTGCCATGTCTGGTTGCTTTAAGCATGGAGAGTGTAAAATGAAACCCGTGGTATAATCGAAGGATCTCCTTTTTAAACACAAAGCAAGTGATAATCCCAGGACATATGTTAACAACTCTAATGAATAAATCAACCAACAACATACATAACCAAACGACAGCATCTAAGTGTAGGAACGGGTAGATTCTCACATGACCCTTTCTTGACCCTTTTACAATGTACATTCTATTGAAAAATATCATATTTCCCTCCATCGTAATAATCACTTGAATCATCATCACCTATGGATATTGCAAATAGATACGGCAATTCTTTCTATGTCGATAAAGATTATGTGTATACTTGTAGGTCTTGCCACATGGGCAAGTATAGGACGCATTACCAACGCCATGGACAGCATCGATATGCAAGTTCTTATTCTTTTTGTTTGTGAATGTCTTCCCACAAAGTTCACACGACCACATTTTTCTATGGTGTTGTCCTCCATATTGAAATTGGAACGGGACAGGTTGTGTTGAATCCGTATCAGGATGGTTAGTCCTCTCACAATATTCGCTTTCCAAACCTGAAACCATAAATAAAAGTTTGGAAAGTTGAAATGAGAAACCATTATTATTGGGAAATGTGAACCAGTAAAAACATACATTTTTAGAGTGAGCGAGTGAGTGAATATGGAGTTTAACGTCGCTGCGGGAATCTTTCACCCATTTGCGACGAACATTTTTAGAGATGCACAAAAAACAGCCAATTGAAAATCTATACACTAGACTACTTTACCCAGG
This sequence comes from Lepetodrilus galriftensis, assembly GCA_032361785.1. Classification (NCBI taxonomy): domain Eukaryota; kingdom Metazoa; phylum Mollusca; class Gastropoda; order Lepetellida; family Lepetodrilidae; genus Lepetodrilus; species Lepetodrilus galriftensis. The sequence continues at coordinate 15,552 of JAUTBZ010132237.1, forward strand.
AAAGAATCCAAAAAAGGATGGGGAAAAAACTGATGTTGGAAAATGTGTGGAAATACTGAAAGCTTCCAAATGTAAAGAGACACATCCAGATAATAAAATACACAAGGTATATACGATTCATTCTCGAGTTCATGTACAGTCAGACCCCGTTATACCGGTCTCCGTTAGCACAGTTTCTCCGCTTACCGGTCAACTTTTAACCAGTACGGATTTCCTACTATATACTTGAAATCCATGAATGTTTGGCTTACCGGTCAGATCTTAACAACAACGAAAGTGTCCGGTATAACAAGGGTCTGACTGTACATACAAAATAATAGTAGCATGCATGTTGAGAGCAATAAATAGAGCTCTGATACAAGTGAGCGATTATGGGAGTTTAACATCGCTGTGGGTATCTTTCACCCAATGCGACGATTTGCCTTTTGCTGCTATTTTAGATGCTCTTCAAGTGACAAAACAAATAACCTTCAAAAGCTCATCGTCTTTGGTTTGAGAAGGCATTCCTTCTTGTGTCTATTTAACGATCGCTCAGATTTGTAAATTCTCCCACATACACAGAGGTGTGTGACATGTTCATGAACTGCCGCAGTATGGACATTCATATTTCTTTTAGTGGCAAATATCTTTTTACAGATTTCACACTGAAATCTTCCAACATAAGTTATAAGTTGCATGTTCAAGGCAAGTTCATCTAGTTGAAATCTCCGAACAGCCTTCTCGAAATCTGAAAGCAACAAGAATCACTATGATTCAAGGTACTCGTGGTACTCGGTGATGATCACTATGAGTGATGATCACTGAGTAACACGAGTACCTTGAATCACAAGAGCATTCCACAAGAACAAAACTGCATGCATGCATGCAAACTGAATTAATCAAACAATGACTGACAGATCAAAAAATGAATAAACCTCTTGATCTCACCAGCCACAAACTCCATTGCAAACATTATTTCGGAATACGTTTGCTAGTCAAAACTGTAAGGTACGGTTGACATTTCACATCTGTTATTGTAAATTTTGTTCCAAGTGTATGGACCTGCTTTTGTAAAAGGTTGTAGTTGCAGATTTCGTTCTTAACACATTCTACTGCAGATTTCGTTCTTCAATGTGGAAATAGTTTGCACACAATTCAATTCTTTTTAATATCGCACATCAAAATTAATATAAAAATAATCAAGAAAGTATAAATGTTGATAACTTTCTGCAAGCATAAAAAAAAATAATCAAGAAATATTACTATGGATTTTTGTGTGAAACCAAATTATGTTTTTGTTCTTCTTGCCAGTGAGTGAGTGAATGAGTGAGTGAGTATGGAATTTAACATCGCTGGGGGAATCGTTCACCCATTTGCGACGATCCTCTTGCCAGTGTAGTGTAGTAATGATAACTGCTGATATATGTCAAATCTTGAGGGGAAAATACATCTTCCACCCAGTAAAATATCCTATTTAAAAGTACTGTACTTACAAACATGGTCACTCAAAAATAAAAACCGTCAGTGGAAACAATAATCATATTGCCTTTAACAGTGAATATCATAAAAGCTATTATATTATTATCAGTGACCATAGCAATTACTCAAAATAAAAACAATGTCATGTGCCTCGGAGTATGTAAGTTTATATCCAAGGTTTGGTGTTTGCATTTCTGAAATACAATAGTGTGGACGGGAGACAAAGGTCTGCGAGCCAGGCATGAGTTGGCTTTCTGACAAGACTATGATAGTTAGGATGCTTTGTCTGTACAGTGCAATGCAGTTTTCAACCTTGGTCCGTCAGTACCAGCAGCTTACTGCAATATTCAGCACTGCAGATGTTGCAGGCTTCCTCCTGCCCAAAACTGACAAGTGAAAGAATCTTGAAAGCAGGGCAATGACACAAGGGAAGACTGCCATACTGAGAACGATATGGATTATGCCATGGACAAACTTGCTTAATTTATGCGATTGTGTGTGTGTGTGTGTGCGCGTGTGCGTGTGTGTGTGCGTGTGTGCGCTTGTATACATGCGTGTATGCATCTTTCTCTGTCATAACAACCTCAACTTGGGAGTGATCCTTCAATTTCCGCCAATGAACTGTCAAAACAGCAGTCTGTTCAAGTACATCGATCAGAAACTTTTCTTGCTCAAGATCTTTGGTAATGGCAATTCCTTGTTAATGTCAAATTTATTCTCTGCCTGTATTCCACGTAATAAATTATCTTCTTTTAGTTTCAATCAATAATAAATCAGCTATTTAAAAAAAAATTGATTTATTAACAATTATGATTCTTATTATTATGCATGTATATACAAAATAACATTGAACAAGCTAACATGAAATTGCTGCAATTGCAACTTAAATCAACAGGAACCACCTGTAAATTGTTAAACAAATTTCACATTATAATATCAAATGCATAATGCGAGAAAATACACCAATTTTCATATTGATACAGAATGAAAGAAAATGACAGTAGTTTCAATTAACATTAACATTAATGTGCATGAAGAGTGAATGATTGAATAAAATCATGTGCATGAAGAACAATATGTTAAAGATAAATGTTACTGAAACCATTCTAGGCAAGCAATTACATCAATAGTCATTCACACAAACACAGACATTTACATACTTTGCACAGTACGCATCATCAGCTCCACGAATATAAACTGCAAGACAGTTCTGTCCGATTATTTCTATCATCAGAACAAGACAATACCTCGTAATATATGGCAAAATAACAAGTTGTCATATGGCGTACTAAATAAAGAAGGTGAACCAGAGAGAAAACTACCCGAGTGACGATTTCATCCGAGAACCCAAGTGAAAATGTGCCACGATTTGAATCAACATAGAAAACCAAGTAATGATAGAAGATATGTAATGAAAGCAGGGCAAATGATGTTGCAAGAGATCAACAAGGATCCCCAGAGAATTCAGAAGTAAAATGAGCGCACTAACCTTGCTAATAATTTGGTAATTACACGTAAGTTGAAGTTTGAGATAAATTAGCATGGATTTGGCGCAAGATGAATGTGCACATTATTACTTATTCAGTCATATGCAAAATAAACAAGACTTAACCTGCACATGAGTAAAACTCCATTGGAATATGGAAATACCCAATCCAAATGTGATTGCATTCGCACCTGAAGATATGTTTAGGTGTGATGTAGCCAACAACGGGTTCAATTCTGTGAAATCTTGTGATGAAGACCACCTGAACGTCATCAATTTGAACTGCCACTGCATACCAAGAAAATGGTGACCAAAACATGGAGTCATCGCTCTCACTTGACTAGAATGACTTGATGAATGAACACGTCTTCTTGTGTCTACGCAAGCCACCGCGGTATCTGTAGATCTTGCCACAATCACAACCGAAGAATGAATTTTCGTGAAAAGACTGAATATGTTCCTTCTTGTGGCCATTTTGAGTGAAGGTTTTACCACAATATTCACACACAATACCAAGATTTGAATGATGAGGGTGTTCTCCGTCTGGATGGTCAAGTGAATGTTCCAATGGCCAAACCATCTCACACAAGCCAACACCTGAAAACAACAAAATTGACATCAAGTGAATGTTCCAATGGCCAAACCATCTCACACAAGCCAACACCTGAAAACAACAAAATTGACATCCTTGAAGTCAAAGTAATTCAAAAGGTTTGAATGTCAAGCATGCATAACATCAAAATACCACAGAAAACTATCAACCTTGTTTTTCTGTCGACTCTTATTGACACATGCCTAATCAGGGCTCTATAGACTTCTTGCAACATGCTTTGAATCAAAGTTCTTTGTTCCACACTGAAACCATGCAGGAATCTGTGGAATACTATGGACATATCATTGAGCGAAATGTCGACTCCTTTATTCTAGTACTGTACAAAGCCTTCGGTGTCTACGCAAACCACTACGATATTTGTAGATTTTTCCACAAATACAAGTGAAATGGGAACCTCTGTGAATGGATTCGACATGTTCAATCTTGTTACGGGTTCTGGCAAAACTCTTGCCACAGAATTCACATAAAACACAACGACTGGAAGGAGGGATCTGAAGTGAATGTTCCAATTGCCCAATTTCATCATAGGAGTCAAGACCTGAAAATAACAATGATGTGATTGAAGTTGCATACAGAGATTTTGTGACGTATTCAACCAAACATAAACATGCAAAAATGGAGAAGTGCATTAGTTACGGTACATACACACATGAATTATACAAAGCGAGAAAGACAATGTTCAAATATTGATTACTATAACAAAGCAGTATCTCAAACATTTGATGGATATTTATCATAAATGATCTAATGATTATAAAGCAAACCTTCTCATATCAAAATGTTTCCTTATACACCCTATACTATACACCACACATTTCATCCATACAAATCTTAAAAAATGTTAATGCCTAAATAAAATTAAGTAAGTGAATCATATCATTTTCATAAACCTCAACTAACCCAAGATCTCCTTTTGAACGACATAAAATTAATGAATAGCTAAATTATCTGAATACAAAATTACCATATCAAAGTGATTTCAAATAAAATGTAAGATGAACTTAGGAAATAGGATCTACAAGATGGCATCTCTGGAGAACTTAAGCGGTTTTGAAGAGAATCCTTGTGAACATGACTTCTTATGTCTATGGAAATTCCTACGGTATTTGTAGATCTTGCCACAAACACAAGAATAAACAACATTTCCATGAAAGCATTCTATGTGCTCCTTCCTAGTAAAGGTTTGAGAAAAGACTTTGCCACAATACTGGCAAGGGTAGCCAAAAACTTGAGTTGTGGAAAGCGCCTTGCCACCATGCATGCGAAAGTCCTCCAGAATTTCAGGTGGACCATAACCTGAAAGTAACAAGAACAAAACCCTTGAAATTTACTGAATTAAAGGTAAAAACTGACAATAAATATCAACAAAAACTGGCAAAACACCACATAAGGAGACCGGTTTCGACATGCATAGGAATGAGGAAATGCATAAACACTAAGAACCTAGATAGCCAAGACAAGACACCTCCAGCTGAAAGCAGAGATAGAAAGGTAATCCAAGATAGGATTAATAAGCATGTGTTTGTGGTCAGTTTCTAATTACGACAATGGCTTCCTTGTTGTCTTGATGGGGTCAGAGGAATGTCCAAAATGACAGGACCGTCTATGGTTACGAAAACTGCTGCGATATTTATACGTCTTTCCGCACACACAAGAGTAGACAATGTTTTTATGCATAGACAGGATGTGTTCATTTCGATTGCCGACTTGAGTGAACATCTTGCCACAATGTCCACAAGGATAAGCTTGCATTCCCGACAGAGGAAGAATCGCTATGGACTGTCCCAAACGTTCACACTGACCACGGAAACTAACATCTGAAAGCAAACAAGATGAAGAGTTATTACCTTTCAAAATAGATCTCTCAATTACTATTGTGATGGAACAGTGATGAACAACATTACTACAAGTGCAAGAGAACGGACGCTTTCAGGCCACAAAATATACAAACTGAAAATAATAAACCCATCAAGTAAGGTACTTCTGAAACCAAACTAGGCATTTCATCAACTCACAAAGAAAGAACCAGTCAAATGTCATGGATGATTTTGTTTTATCTGTTCTAGTGTAGATGACCACTTTTTAAGGCAAACCTTTCTGTGCTTATTTATGCTCTTGCGGTATTTGTACACTTTGCCACACGCACATATATACACAAGCTTATCGTGATGAACTTGGATATGTTCATTTCGATTGGCAATTTTTGTGAACACCTTTCCACACCGATCACATGGGTAACCGTGCAACTTTGATGATGATGGAGTCCTGTTGTCACCACATTCACCAAGACCCTTTCCAAAATCTCCAATGTCATTAACAGAACCTGAAAATAAAAGAGATGAAGTTATCACTTTTGAAAAGCAATTTCAAAATTGATGGAAAGCGTCGAGTAGAATAACTACCCTTCTATAGTGTTGGTGTTAGTGGTCAAATAACATCTGCTATTCACAAATTGCACTAAGTTTCTGCAACAGAAAATAATGTTTCGTGGAAGCCAATTACATGCAGTCTATTGTCTATGCTAACAAGCAATGCATCAGCAGAAATCCTACATGAGTGGTAAATAATTAATCCATGTTGTGTTGTGTATGTTTTATTGGATCTGAACCATATCCTTGTCGACAAGCTTTTCTGTGTTTGCAGAAACTACTACGGAATTTGTACACCTTGCCACAAACACAAGCATACACAGTATTCTCATGGTAGGATTGGACATGGTCCTTTCTATTGCCGACTCGTGTGAATAATTTCCCACAATATTCACAAGGGAAACCCGTTGACAAACTCCTGTCCGTCTGATCATTAGCAATTCCCAAACTTTCCAGCTGACCTTGGAAAACATTGCCTGAAAACAGAAAGATTTAAACCTTTTAAAAAAGTCAATCAACAAAAGCAATCAATTAATACTAGTACAGCAACTACAATGAAATTTGTTTCTGACAGTCAAGTTCAACATGTCTTGATCATAGTTACTAGCCATGTGAGAAGCACTGTAACTACTTTTCACTAATTCAAACCAATGTTCTTCTGGGCATCTACAAGCCATAAACGATGGATGGCAAACAACAACAGATTATTGAAACTGATTCATCATTTTTAGATACAATAGGATTGGTAAATTCCATGTCATAGTAAGAACAAACCCAATATATGAGAATAGAACCGTAACACAAAGTTCTAATTTAACTAATTTAACCTCCACTCTACAAAGAACAACTGTCCATAAATCCCACTCTGGAGTGATCACTGCCTTGGATATCTGGGATAGCTAGTGTTCTGTACTGGCGTAGATCAAGAACCGTGCTGACAAGTCTTCCTATGCGCGCGTAAACCACCTTTGTACTTGTACACTCTGCCACATACGCAAGAATAAACTAAATTTCCATGGAAGGACTCAACGTGCTCCTTCAAGTGGTGTCTTTTAGTGAAAAGTTTGCCACATTGTTCACAACGAAGGCCTAACTTTCGAGTTGGAACGAATAGGCTGAATTCCTGCTCATGAGGCTGACTCACATCCAGGTAACCTTTATCTGAAAACAACAAGAAGATGCTGTTTCAAATGATATAAAAAATGATGTTATGATGGAACACTGGAACTTATTTTGCAAGATGAAGCTATTGAATTTTACAAGTAATACGCAAGGTTAAAGTGCTAACAAGTAAAATAAAAAGAACGTTGTCCCTAAAAAGATACTCGCCCATAACAAAAGAAGGTCACCATGGCCACCAGACGAGTAGGAACTTCTAACCCAGAATCAGTAGTCACAGAAATTATGGATTATTCATAATTGTTGCTCAATGTTGTTTTTGTTTTTCCTTGGTACACAATCAGACAATTGCAATATGTTTATAAAATGTTCAAACAATACATTTAAGTCTGCTGATGGTTGCTGAAAAAACAGTATTAAGGTCTACAGAAACCTTTTCGATGATATGAAGTGCATCCATTAAGTTACTTGCCAATTCCATTATGCTCATTGAAAATAAATTAGTCGAGTACCTTGTATGGCAACACTGGGTATGTTTGTACAAGCATTACTAATGTTTTTGCATGCAAGGAATTTCTCAATTTTCTATTGCTCAAAGTTATCGAGATCAATTATTGAAATGTTTAGTGCATTTTAACAAAATCTGTCAATGTAAATAAAACCAGTTCCTTGGCTAAATTCAGTGTACTTGTATTTTTTTAACCGACTTTAAAGCAGCTCCTTGTGTGCATTTCTGGGTGTGACGCTTGTAACTGCGCCTGTACTTGTACAGCTTGCCACATATACACGAAAACAAGATCTTCCTATGAAAGGAGTCGACATGTTCTTTTCTGTGCGATTTCTGTGTGAAAACTTTCCCACATTCTGTACAAGCAAATCCGTTCTGTAGGTTTGGAATGGAATCGACAACTTGTGAACGACAAGCACCACCATCATGATGCTCATGATTGACAAACAAGTCAATACCTGAAAGCAACAAGAAGAACCATGATTGACTGGACATAAATTTCACACTACTTCCTGCAGAATACCAACTGAAATCCTGTGCATTATATATAGAATGAACAATAACAAAAAGAATGGAATTCAACATGGGTAGGCAATGTTAGTGAACACTAAAAATAATTTAGCTGCTCAAATCCAAATGGAGCTTAGGGTTAGGTCAGGGTAAAAATACGAACTTCCATGTTTGCAGGTCATTTTGTGCAATAAACCTTTATATTGAGTAATACCATGCTTTTCATCAATGTTGCAAGTCAATAACCATACATAAAGTACTAAGAGTTCAAAACGTTTTGAAAAACACATGATGTCATTTCAAAAGTCCATCTGATATTGAGGAACAGGAACACAAAAGTATTAATTCAGTGCCTTGTTTCTATCGATTATGATTGGATCTGACAATCGGCCTTGGGAACATGACTGTTTGTGTTTGCGAAAACTGCTTCGGTATTTATAAACCTTGCCACAGACACAACCAAATGCAACATTGCCATGAAATGACATTTCATGGTCCTTTCGGTGAGCGTCCTGAGTGAACTGCCTCCCACAGTATGGGTATGTACACGTGTTCAGAAGTCTTCCAGCTTGGCCGATACTTGTATCTGGTGGACCACCAGATTCCTCCAAATGAACATTCTGCTGACTGTAGTTATAACCTGAAAGTAACAAATATGTCTCTGAAGTATGGCCATCTACCATAGTAGTGATATGTTATCCAAATGAACATTCTGCTGATTGTAGTCATAAACTGAAAGTAAACAATGTTTCTGAAGTATGGCATCTACCATAATGAAATGTATTCAACTCCAGTGATTTGCTGTTCAATGTGACTAAAATTGCAGTGGGAATTTTTCACAAAAAAACACAAAACAAAACAATGCAAAATCTGTTACATCAAGCATACAAAGGGTATCTATTGAAATGTCCTTTGGTTCACATCACAAATTTGTCAAGTTATCTGGAAAAGCGTAAATTGAATAAAGAATTCATGTTTGTATTCTTATTGGCTTTGAAGAATATCCTTGAGGACAAGTCTTTCTGTGATGTCTGACACTACGTTGATATTTGTACACTTTGCCACATACACACGAATACAAAATCTTCCCATGAACAGAGTCAAAGTGTTCTGTTCTATGGCATTTCCTTCTGAAAACTTGAGCACATTCTTGACAGGGAAAGGCAAGGTTTGGAATAGAATTGACAACTTTGGAACCACCACCATCAAACAAGCCATAACCTGAAAACAACAAAAAACACTGAAGATAAAAATTCACAATGAGCGAATGACAAGTAGGCAACATAGGCATCAACTGTTCCAACCAATTAGTATCAATTAACATCAAACAAACAGCATGCAAACTTGAATTAAAGCAGGAATAAATTCTCCTTAGCAACTCCTTCAAATATAAAGACTTCATATGTCAAATTGGTGAAACATGAATACCCTAACCACTATAAGCAAGTAAGTCTAACACTGAAATTCAACGAGAGCATTTATGAAATAGAATATATAATCTGACTGGATGAACCAAATGACCCTGTGAACATGTACCAACACTAACCAACATTACTTCGATAACTCAACTTTTGCGCATACAAACAAGTTCGACAACCCAATGCTATTTTTTGTGCCATTTATTTTCAGGAAGCTGATGGCATACATCTCATTAAATCGGGCGAGTTATGAAATCAACATTAAAGCATGTTATAAACAATAAAGAAAAGAGTGTCATATACGAGCCAAATCCATCAGCTCCAAGTTTCTGACAATGATCTCAGTCCTTAATTATAGAAATACATCATGAAAAGAAAAACAAGGAATTACGTTAACGAATACAATATTCTACTGAATTGTATGCATACAAAATTATTACAAAGTGTCTCCTCGTATTTTGATAGGATTGGAATGATATCCTTGTGAACATTTCTTCTTGTGAAGTCTGAAGCCACGTCGGTACTTGTACATTCTGCCACACACACATGAATACTGAACTTTGTCATGAACAGACTCGACGTGTTCATTTCTATGATCGGATCTAGAGAACACCTTGCCACAATGCTGGCAAGTAAATCCAGCCACTGGGATGGGCATACTTTTATTGTACAAATCCCAATTGTTCTGCTGTACAAACAAGTCATCACCTGAAAGTAACAAAATTAAATCAGTGGAACGCAAAAGTAACAATTCAGTCATTTGTTGGAATTTTAATTAGAAAGAATCTAATTAAGACCATAAAAGATGTCGGATGTTTCAACAACATTCAATACATAACTACTTTGAAACATTTTCACTTCAATGACTTTGCATTGGTGTCCAATGTAGAGTGCAGAAAGAAATGATCACAAACACAGAAATATACATGAAGGTCTACTCACACAGAGTATCAGATGTAAAGTCAATATTCCCAGAATGTTCATAGCTCATCAAAGCTTGCCACACGTTCCTATGGATTCTCAATGTAACCTAAGCACATCCACAATCTCTGCACTGTGTCTTAAAAAATCTAATCCAAGTTCTTGGTTTCGCTATCTCTCACCATTTTCATTGGCTTGGCTGCATAGCCAAATGGACAAGTTTTTCTATGATTGCGAAACCCTCGTTGATACTTGTAAACTTTGCCACATATACAAGAAAACACAACACTTCCATGCAACGACTCTATGTGATTTCTGAGCCCAACATTACGAGTGAAACTTTTTCCACAGATCTCACAGGTGATCCCATGCAAGCTTTGCACCAGGTCTGTTGACGGCATATTTTTATCAAGTCTCCCTCCATTATCTGGAAGAAGAAAAACAGTTTCTTTTAAAAGGATTATTCAGGTTTAACAGGGAGAGAACAGGTGATCAACAAGTGAAGTATCAAGATATTTTCCCTTAGCCAACAAGACACCATTTGGCAATATTGTTTTCAAACTAAACAGCAACAACAACGAGAAATAAATTATTTCACTAATTATTCTTGAAACTACATTATCAATATCACAAACTTGTTCTCTACAGTTTCACACATTAATGAAGACAACATCGTAAAAGATCTGTGAATACGTACACTTTATAATACAGTGACCTGCAAGCTATGCCCCTCTTCAGTCAGTCAACACTATTCCATGTTTACGTGTCCACTTGTTCAACCATGCCCGTGCAAATGTAAATTTAAGTCCTTTCTGGATAGCAATCATTTTAGCCTTACCAATGAAAATTTGAGAGGACACTAGCTTTTTACAAGGCACATAGGTTTCATACCATGAAAACAATGCTTTTTCAACCTCATGCAACTGGTCCAAATGTGCAATACGATCAAGTTCTAGTTTCATGTATGTGTCTTTTATCCGTTCAGCACTTTTTAGCCAAGTGGATAAAGTGTTATGAGGTATCCCAATATCTCTGGCAATTTGTGCTTTAATTTTAAATCCCTGTTCAACTTCTAGAATTGCAAAATACTTCGTTTGAAGTGTTTCAATTTTTCTATGTTTCTTTGCTCCTAGAACTGTTGCCTGAATGTGAGCATGCTTCAGAGATAGGTCAGATATGTCTAAGGAAGGAGGGAAGCCTGAAAAAAAAAAAGCAGAAACAATCCAGAAGTTGTAAATGCTGCAGTATCTGCTAGTAGTATATTAGCCACAGATTAACAGCCAAACCAAACGCTGAACTCAAAATGTTTCCAAAATTATTAAACACTAAACTTGAAAGTTTCCAAAATAATAAAAAAAACTGGTTAATTGAACTTTAATATGTCTGCATGCAGTACCCTATTATGTCATCAAGTGCACATCATCATTAAAAAATAAAACCCTTCTGAAAGTAATTTCAAAATGTTGCACAATTACTTTTTGTATCGCAATGTATCGTGATGTGTGAATGTGTAGTGCAATATCCTGCAACTTGAATTAATTGATTGATACTTTAACATCCATTCCAGGGCAGCTACCAATGTGTAAACTGTTGTGTAAACTGTTGTGTGTTGTGTAAACTGTTGTGTGTAAACTGTTCTCCCAATGTAGCAATGCCTAGCAGCAGACTCTTATTTATTGTTCTGTGGTTTTCCTCTTTGAGGTCATCAGTAGACAGCAATGGTGCCAGGTTCCATGACCCATTTCCTAGTGCTGGCTACAGACCAGCCTTGATATTGATTTTCCAGTGTGGAGTGTAAATGCCAGTATTGCTGTACAAGATTATCATAATCAAGAGATATGCTGCAAACCACATTCTTTCTCAATATCAGAGATGCAAGCTTGAAGATATAGCACCCATCATCAAAGTGTTCAGTACCACTGGATGTCATCACAAAACTAGAGGGCATCTTTCAATAGGTTTTAATTCAAAAAGTACACAAACAGATAACATCAGGTTCATATGCCCAGTCAAATTTCAGAACAATAGTTTATCATATTGAATACATTAGTCAATACGAACAGATCCATGATGAGATGTTTTTCATACTGTACAATGATAATGGAAAACACAAGAAAATATCCATACATGTACATTTTCCAACATCTTTGGAAATACTGCAACATATACTGTCCATATTTCTTGCTATTATGATCTTGCAAGATTGCCATTAACGAAAATAAAGACCAAATATATGTACATAAAAAAAACATACAAGCCTCATCCATTTGTATCCACGCGAGCTAAATATGCATTTTCAGCGCAAATTAAGTTTTGTCTCAGATGCTTCTGCCAGCTTGTTCTGTGCTTATAGATCTTGCCACAAACACAAGTAAATGTTAGACCAATGTGAACAGACTCTATATGGTACTTTCTTGTCCCTAATCTAGAGAAAACTCGGTGACATTGGGGACAAGGATAGTTCAAAGAACCTGGTGTGGAACCATGATCTCCAACCGGAATAGCTTTCAGTCCCTGGAAATAATCTGGATAGCAAGGACGATCTGAAAATAACAAGAGAATCCTAATTTGATATACTATTTAGTGTTCAGAAAGCGATCAGCATCAACAGATTAAAGATAATTTGTACCATAAAACAATAAATAACAGTTGTTTAAAAGAATGTAATGTCCATCTAACTTGCAGAATATCACCCATTGTCGCATGGCTAGATGAATAATGCGAGGATAGATATGAAGCTAGTTTCTTAGTATTTGTTTGTACTTCATTAAAACATTTATTAGCTATCTCCGGTGTTACCACAAATGTTTCCAAATCACAAACATGTCCAATTTGGAGTTTCCACAGATATACACCATGTTAATGACAAAGTCTCAGGCGTGAAAACTTGTTTGACTCTTCCCACATTTCAATATTGTCAATTGTGTTGGCAATGGAAGGGTTTATGAGTTGACAGACATTTCCTTTGTGTCGAGGACTTGTTAAATACAAGGAGCCAGTTGGAACATTCAGATCCTATTTCAGAATTTGAAAGGCAATGAACAAAATTGTATTAGAAACAAAGACAACTTATGATGTATTGAAATCAGGACAGTGGTTGCTACTGGCATGAGATAACTGGCATGTCATGGTTTTGACGAACATAAAGTTATTCAAATGGAAATCGTGCCTACTAGGACAATCATTTACTTCACAAATCACTTTACTTTGCTAGGTGTACAAAATTTCTGCACTTGAACAATACACTTATTGCCTTTCTAGTCTCAATAACTGTAATAATGTTTCCACATATCTATGTCATTGTGACAATTCCAGACTTAGGACACTTCTTAGCATGTGCTTGCAGACTGGTTCTGTACTTGTACACTCTGCCACAAGCACAGGAAAAGATTCTGCCTTCGTGAACACTTTCCATGTGATAAATTCTGGCTACGTGATTCATGAAGACGCGGTCACATTTGGAACAAGGATAAGAACCGTGATGAACAGCTTCTCTGCTTCGAGATCTTTGAAATATGTCTCTTGGAAACAGGTGACCAAGTTCACCGAATCTTTCAAAGCCATGATAATCTGAAATCAGTAAAAATATCTTGTTCCCATTTACTTTGCACAAAATGTCAACATAATCTTCTTTGGTAACAAACGTTTGACATGCATTGTGAATATTCCAATGTTCCACATAACAATGCTCCAGAGGATCTAACATAAATAAAGCACAAAACTATCACACAAACTATACAGATTTATTGAACTAAATAAAGTCATTCTTCATGATTAAAGTTATAGTCCAATCAAATATATATATATGGAATAAATGTGGAAGACTAGTCTCTTCATTTTAAAATGCACAACTGACAAAGACAAAACGTGTTGGTGTTAAAAATCTATAGTCGGTAGTAATGAAGCCATATAAAGTCTACCATGACCGTTTTTATTTATCATTGTATAACTTTATACCAGTAAAAAAAAAGAGTTCAAAGTATTCTTTAGTTGGTACACAAAGGGCCGAAGACACATTAGTGAACTATTTATAGATATAGTATAACCTGAGACGTTTGACATTTGTTTTTGTAACACTTGAACATCTATTCTTTAATTGCGTTATTAACTCACAGATAATTACAAAATATTCTGTTATTCTGGGAAACCCTATTCATAGCATTCTAGAAAACCATATACCGTAATTACTCTAATTATTCGTACGCTCTAAAATAATTAGATTTGCGGCTGTTCGAATTTTTAGAATTTACGA
>JAUTBZ010132238.1:0-13968 GCA_032361785.1 Lepetodrilus galriftensis
ACTTTACCTCTGCTCACAGTTTTACCTGTCCAACTTTACCTCTGCTCACAGTTTTACCTGTCCAACTTTACCTCTGCTCACAGTTTTACCTGTCCAACTTTACCTCTGCTCACAGTTTTACCTGTCCAACTTTACCTCTGCCCACAGTTCTACCTGTCCAACTTTACCTCTGCCCACAGTTTTACCTGTCCAACTTGACCTCTGCCCACAGTTTTACCTGTTTAACTCTTTCGATAACCGTCAAGTTTGTATCTTTGTCCAATCTTGCGATGACCACTTTATTTTTGCTGCTCCCAGACACACCAGTCGTCGCCTATGGGTGAAAAATTCTCGCTGCGACGTAAAGAATTATTTAATTCATTCCAGACACACCAGCGGCCGCTACAGAAGGTTGAGTGGCTGAGAGTTGTCCTGGACGAGGGTCACGTGATACGGAACCCCAACGCCCAGCAGACCAAGGCCATTGTTGAGCTGAAGGCCGAGAGACGATGGGTCCTTACTGGTGCGTAGTCAAAGTTATTGCTGCCTTTTAACTATCCACATGGACAAGATGTAGCTCAATGGTAGAATAGTGGACTTAGGAGGATACAGGTTCAAATCTTTTCACGGAAGCCCGGCATCAATGTTTGCTAATGTTACTTTTCTGACGCGATAGTGGCAATGCAGTTAACATCCTTGGTCTGTCAGTACCAGCCGGTACTCGTATTTATAGAGTTTAAAATGATTTAAATAGTTCTAGAGAAATATTAATGATTTATCTTACATTCAGGGACGCCGATCCAGAATTCCATGAAAGATTTGTGGTCGCTGATCAACTTCCTGCAGATCAAACCTCTGACGGAGAAAGTCTGGTGGCACCGCACCATTGAGCGCCCGCTCAGCCACGGAAACGCCAACGCTATTAAGTAAGACATCCCGGGTCCTAGCTCGATTCACGATTCCGTGCTCAAGTCAAGCAACAGTCCCAGGAATTGGAAACAAACACGCTGGAACTCAGTCATGTCAAACTCCCGCCAGTTCTCCCAAAGGCGGCGTCAGCAAAATCGTGGCGTCACGAAGATGACTATTTATCAATGTAGCAAATGCAACAAATATTTCATTTCAATGATGACTGAACGAACAACTTTTTATGTGGTGGAGGGAACCATTATTGGAATGTCAATTTTCCATGTATTTGAAGCCGAAACAGGGTGTGTGATAAATTGATGTTGCAGGTTTCCTCCTGTCCTAAACGGATAAGTCGTAGTGAAAGAATCTAAAGCGGATTTAACTCATTCCCTGCTGGATTAGGCCCAGGCACTGATTGTGAGGGTTAAACCACAATCTTTACTATATATATTTACAGGAGAGTGCAGTACTTAATGGCCAACATCGCTATGAGGCGGACGAAGACCACAAAGATTGACGGCAAGCCTATCGTGGAGCTGCCGGAGCGGAACGTCTACATCGAGCGTATTGAGTTGTCCGAGGAGGAGCGGAAGGTGTATACGGCCATGCAGAACGAAGGCAAGATCATCATCAGCAAGTAAGCTACCTCCCGCTACTTTCTACCCATTTCAGTACCATTTCTCAGTTGAACAATAAGCCAACAGTTCTATACTATAGTTTGGCATGAAATGCGTTGACTATTTCGTAGATTATCTCGGTAAATACTTCATGGAATGATAAACAAACAAAAATTAATTTTCTTATTTCATTTGCCCTAATCAAAATTAAAAAAATAAAAATATTGCACCAGGAATAAGAATTCTATTTATATATAAAGATCACCAAATATTTTGAGTAAGTATTCTTTTATGCAGAGGTGCAACGTTAGAAAGAAGGAACAGGCAAATAGGATGAATTTGAGTGAATTTTTGTTTTTCAAATATATGGTACCGAGATAATCTACGAAGTAGGGGTGTCGATGCATTTCATGCCAAACTATAAAAAGGAATGACACCAAAGAAAAGAAATAATCTGCTATAATGTGTACGTGTACTAACGCTGTGTTGGGGTGTGCAGGTATTTCCGGGAGGGGACGCTGCTGCACAACTACGGTGAAGTCCTGGCCATCTTGATGCGGCTCCGACAGATGTGTTGTCATCCGTCGCTCGTCGCCAGGGCGGCCGCCGCAGCCAAGGAATCTCAGGCTTTCCTCGGTATGCACACACAAATAATGGGCTTTCCTCGGTATGCACACACAAATAATGGGATCAACACCAAATTTTCCATTCATCCTTCTTTGCTGGGGAATGCTTGATTTTAATTTTTCATTACATCTGAAAGTTTTCATTCATTCCCCCACCTTAAAAAAAAAATGGTCAGGGTATCGTTTCTCGAAGCTCACATAACCACTATGTGACCATAGTAAATGCAGACCGCTTGGAGATATGAGAGCTTTGAGAAACGATATTGCGAACATTTTGAGTAAGATTGCATGCTCAGACTCGAATGTTATATGGATATATGTGAACAAACCAGTTGTAATGTAAGTGAAGAAATCTTTAAATCTTTAAACCCCAATTTAAAAATAATAAAATAATAAATGGCGGTCTGACGTTCACATTGGTGTTATTCCAGAGGCGATGAACGTCGGCCTGGACGTGACGGACGCTGACAAACAGAAGCTGGTGGACACGTTGCTGATGGTTCTCAACTCGGGGTCGGACGAGGAATGCTCCGTGTGTCTGGAGTCGCTGAAGGCGGCCGTCATCACGCCATGTGCCCACGTCTTCTGTCGCGCCTGCATCGTCGCAGTCATCAACAACGAAAAGGTGACGTTTTTAATAGTGGAGACGACATTTTGAGAACTTGCTGGTTTACGTAATTCCTTTTTCCTTTATCAAACTTTTTTTGGCATGTTTTTATACTGCATTTCAGTTTAGCCCTCGCACTGCGGTATTAGACGACACAGATGCAGCTTATTTGGGCATCTCTGGTTGCCTCCAGCATGGAGAGAGTTAAACCATGTATAGCATAGTTAAACCATTTATAGCATAATTAAATATTAATCATCATATATGGGTAAAAGATTCCTGCTGTGACGAAAAACAATAATTCACTAATAGGGTTGGATCTATGTACCGATCTTCTGATCTACATCTGTATTTGCCGGTATTTTGTCATATGTACTTTATCCATGAACAGGGACAGACACATCTTGATAAGAAGTAATTTTACTTATATTTAGTATGTTCCTGTATGATTGCATATGGGTGAAATATTCCCGCAGTGACGTAAAACAATCAAGTCACGACATTGACGTGACGCAATGATTCGACTTCCAGCCACGTGCGGCCTGCCCCCTGTGTCGCGGTGACATCGATGAGCAGAAGCTGATAGAAGTTCCTCCAGAGTTTGAATCTGAACAGACAAACTTCATCGACATCAGCAATTGGAATTCTAGTGCAAAGGTGAGATTGAATTTCAGTCCAAATGAACTCGTCGCAAATGGGTGAAAGATTCCCGCAGTGACGTTAAACTCCATATTCACTCACTCACTGTGCTGACTCCATGAGCGTATTCGTTTCAAACACTCGACCAACCCTAGGGTGATGAAATTGCCAATGACCAAACACTCATGATGATATGAGTACCTTCATTGGCTAATTTCATCACGCGACCATAACCCTAGGGTAGGTCGAGTGTTGAATCTCTGACGATCTCTGATGAACTACAAACAATCATTGTTTGAGTAGTATGGAACTATAGGTTTCGATAAAAATATTCCAATGAATGTAAATTTTATGAAAATATCTGTAGACCATATTTCATGAATCTTATTATGTAATTGCTGATGAAGCTTGACATCTACATCGTGATGTTTTCATGTGATGTCACAATGGGGAAGATAGTCAGCTGTCAGTCATTGCGGTGCATTTAGATGTTGGACCCCAGTTTATGTCACCAGATTTTGAATGGGTCTTGGGCTATCTTGGGTCAACTTACGAACCTATTGTCTGTTGCCGTTTCTGCTGTTTTATTTTAAATATTTGACATCGCAATAGCTGGTTGAAATATCTAGAAGTAGTTACGTTGTTGTCAGGTGGATGCGCTGATGAAGGCTCTGGTAAAACTGAGAGATGAGGACCCCACGGTGAAGAGTATGGTCGTGTCGCAGTTCACTTCCTTCCTGTCACTCATCGAAATACCCCTCAAGTAAGTGTCGCTAGCACCACAGTCGCTTTGCTTCTCGTCACGAATGGTTGAAATATTTCCGCTCAGATGTAAAGCACTAATTCATTCATTCTTTGCTTCTCGGTCTGCAAAATGTATCGTTAATTTGTATGGTGCTACTCGCAAGGTTGTGGAATTCCAATATTATTTATTTCAGCAAATGTTAAAAGTAGGTGAGGAAATGTAACATTTTGTGACATTTGTAAAATGAGTCATCACAGCTTTCCATTGCAACGTTGAGAAAAAAGTTTAAAAAAAGTAAAATGAGAAATATTAGTACATCCTCAAACACATTGGGAAAGTATTCCTTCAAGCGCCTAGCTGTCTACTCAGATACACAGACGAATCCACAACAATTTCCTAGCCTATTTTATTTTTTAAGTAAAACATTAACATAGCAGACATAAAGTACTGATGATTCCACATTAATACATGCTATGCCCCGTCTGTGACATCGGCTTGCCTATGTATGTCGATGCATTCGCTGGGAAGAAATACAATGGTATTTTTCTCTCTCAGAGCGAACGGATTCCGGTTTGCGCGTCTGGACGGCACAATGACAGCCAAACGTCGGACAGCGGCCATCCAGGAGTTCATGGAGACCGGACCGGACACGCCCCCAATCTTCCTCCTGTCACTCAAGGCGGGCGGAGTTGGACTCAACCTCACTGCCGCTAGTCGAGTGTTCCTCATGGATCCGGTAAAGTCTGATAATGTCTCGCTAGCATTTCCTGATGTCTTGTTAGCATTTTCCAGTGTCTCCTAATGTCTTAAATGTTCTTAATGTCTCTTACCATCTTTCTAGCTACATGCTATGTGCTATCAGTATTTCATGGTTCTGTTTTTGGCTCCTCTCTACTACCAGTTTAATGTCACTTTTATCTTTGTTGGACTTGCCAAAGGGCTAAGGTTCAAATCCCCCCCCCTCCCTCTATGAGCCTTGTATCAATGTTCGCGAAAGTTTTGACAGGATCAACAAAATTACATAAAAATATTCACTTCCACACTACTTGTTTATTCAGGCGTGGAACCCAGCGTCGGAGGAGCAGTGTTTTGACAGATGTCACCGTCTGGGTCAAACCCGAGATGTAATCATCACAAAGGTAGGTACTGCGCTGTTCAAAGTGTTCTGTAAAAATGTCTTTCAGGAAGGAATATCCCTGACCTGTTTTTCTCGAGGGATTATGCTGTTCTGTTGTTTGGGGATTTATTCGTGAAGTTTTCAAATAAGGCCAAATAAAAAGCAATTGATATCCTATAAAATATCTCCATGACAATAGGCCTGGTCCCAAGATTACGAAACGTTTTGAGCACATACTCATTCTCAACTTAATTTTTTGTTCACAAATCCCCGTACAAAATTTATTGAGATTGTGAAATCGTAATCAAAAGGTTTTGTAATCTCTGGGCCAGGCTTCAGTTTTTCAAATATTTGTTTTCAATTGTTCATTCTGATTGAAGTTGATCATTCTGGTTTCAGCTTGTTCCGTTTTTGGTCCCAATAATACTTTGTTTCTGATACTGGTTCTGGTTACTGACACTGGTTCTGGTTACTGATACTGGTTCTGTTTTCAGTTCCTGGTGGAGGACTCGGTGGAGGAACGCATGTTGAAACTCCAGGAGAAGAAACGTAAGCTGATGCGTGGAGCGTTCGGACAGAAACAGACCGCAGAGGAGCGCCGCCAGGGACGTATCGCAGACATCAAGAACCTCATCAACCTCTAGCGGGCTTACTCCAACCCATGGGCTTAGACTAGGCCATTGTGGGCTTACATCACAGACATCAACCTCTAGCGGGCTTACTCCATCTCGTGGGTGGCTTAGATGGGGCCAATGTGTGTGGTTACATGTGGACTTCAAATAGATCATTCAGGACTCATGTTGACCATTGTACGCGGTCATTCTGATGGGCCATTTGTGGACATGCTGTTCAATTGTGGGATTACCATTTTTCTACACCACTGGGCCATGGTAGCCTTGCATTGGGCATCAGGCCATTGTGTGGGCTTATTTTGGACCAATTATGAGTTTATCATGGGCCATAGTGGGCTTACATTGGGGTGTGAATTTTCACCACTGGTAGTACTGTGTGATTAGCTGTGTTAAAGAGGATCTGATCCAGTACTAATCGCTATATGCTTTTGGTACAATTACCACGATGGCGTTTCCTACGGGGACATTGGAGAAAGTCTAGTGATATCTTGACAGACATTAGAGCTGAACAGAACTATGTATTGTTGTACCTGCTCAACTAAATGAGAGACAAAACCAAGGTTGTGCGTATTAGAAAACTTGTTGAAATGTAGTCAGTCAATTAATTTGTCGATTTCCGGTGAAAAAAAGAACATCCATTGCCTGTTGGTCTATTAAGGCCACGTAAGAGTGAATGTCGACATATTGATAGAACATTTTCTCATGACTTCAAAATTTCAGATAGTTAACCCTCTCCCTGCTGGAATAGGCAAAAGCATTGCTTATTAGGGAATCTATGGGTTGCCTTCAGTAGGGAGAGGGTTAATAGCAAGCTGTAGTCCATGTGCAAATCGCTGTTGGACAGTAAACTAGTGCAAGAAAAGTCGCACGTGGAGAGCCGCCTTAAGGGTATCGTTTCTTGAAGCACTTATATATCCACTCTGAGACCGTAGTGCTCTCATAAGTGCACAATCCCAATGTATTAGAGATGGCTACGAGAGTCCTTATGATCACTTAGTAGACATGAGAGCTTTGAGAAACGATACCCAAGGCATTCCTGTATGAAACAGTAATGTTCTGTATGAAACGGCATAAAGTTACAGTAACGTTGTGTCCAACCTTAGTGATAGCCTAGAGTACCACCATTGCTAAGGTTGGAGATTAGGGTGGTGTTCCATTGACAGTGTTGGACGCACATTCTGGACAAGGGGCTGCTCCTTTCTAGTTGTTCTGTCTGTACTTTCCGATGTATGCAGTTACCAAGGATCAACACCACAGTGTAACTGCGCATGCGTCGGACAGAAAGTACAGATAGAACAACTAGAAAGGAGCAGCTCCCTGTCCAGAATGTGCGTCCAACGCTGTCAATGGAACACCACCTAGGTTACCATAGAGTTACGCCATTTCATACCGGAGTATGTTGGTGTGGACGAGTGATACATTTGATTTCAGTTGTGTTGTAATTACTAAAGATTTGACTCGAGGTTTACGCGTTATTTTCATGAATATTATATGTCTTACTGTTTGCATTTTAATTAAGATCAGGAATTTTGTTTCCATTTAATTTTCTGTGGAGACCACTAATTTGCCCAAACAATTTTCAAATCCATTCCACATATTTTATTTTTATTATTGCTAACTATTCTTGAATTCAAATGATTTGTTGTTTATGCAGATATTCAGCCACGTAGAAGAACCTGACAGATAGAAGCTTGTGTACGAATACAAGTCTACCATTTTATGTGTGTTTTACTGTAATCATGTTTCTTAACACGTTTGCTGCCAAAGAATTGTTATTTTAAAATCCTTCACAAAATATTTTTTGCTCATTTGAAGCGCAATAAAATACTAGTAAAAGACAACTGTCTTCTACCATTGCTGCTACCTGCTACCAACTTATGGGGTTATTTGCTGATAGTGTGTATCAAATTGGTTTGTTAAAATTGCTATGTGTATACCGGTACTCGTACTAGCATAAATAAAATAAACCCACAAATGCGAGTATACTCATAATCAGCAGCAAACGTGTTGTCAGCTTGCAGCTTCATTTGTTCCATTTCTGTTTTCAGGAAACATGCTAAGCTAATATTTTGCTTTATTTTCTGAACCTGAGAAAATTATCCTTATAATAATTACGACGAATATATGACAATCAGCAATCCTTTGTAAATCTATATAGTCGATATACTTTTATTCACTTTCTGTTTGAAATGCACATGTTATGCACTGTAGTGTAGACAGTTTCTTGTTTTACGTACAACGTCACTTGAAGTACATATTTTCATTAGATCTGAACCGATGCCACAATCTAGTCACTAATAAAAATGTATACCTGGGTCCAGATGTAATATGAAAATATATACTTGTATGTATTGTAAACGTTTTTCATGCTGGATGTCGCATTGGATTCCATATTCAGAGGCCTGTTCAAGAGGGCGAGTTTACGCGTGACGTCACATATGAAGTATGAACGTTTCCAAGGAGATTTCACACGTGAACTCGCCCTCCTGAACAGGCCTCAGGTATGGCGAGTGGTGGCAGCGGAGAATAAGCCCAGGCTGCAGCCTCCAAGCCGAGTCTAGGGCAAATAAACCACCCCTGCATAAATAATTTATCGATTTCACACAAAATGTCAATGCTGCTTATTATACATGTACCTGTAATTGTTGAAATATTCTGGAGGAATGTTTTTACATTTAATTAAAAAAAATCTTATTTTATTATTGGAAGTTTTATTAGTGCTGAAAAGGCAAATCTCTAAAATTCAAAATATTCGATTCAACAACCTACCCTAGGGCGACAGTCGCGTGATGAAATTAGCCAATGAGGGTACTCGTATCATCACAAGTGTTTGGTCATTGGCTAATTTCATCACTCTAGTGTTTGAAATGAATACGCTCATTGATGTAGTTTCTGCATTCAGATACATGTGTCAGTTATAGTTTATCATACCAACACTTTGCCAGATCCCTGAAACATTGAAAATGTTCCTAATTTCAATATCACATTTGGTTATAACGGCACTTCCGAGTGCATCCAGCATGGAGGAGGTTAAACTATGCAATTTGTGTTGAGGATTATCATCACTGTTGTTTTATGTGAAAAGGTGCAATTCTTAGCAAAATTTGTTGCTGTTCTTAAGAATCGAATAACCCTTGAAATTACTGTGAAATGTGCTGACATGATTTGTTATTTAATACGGTGCTAAATGTTAAAACCAAATAAATTGTTATGATGTAATTTTGTTGTTCTGTCTCCATTTAAGTGTTGAAATTCAGTGTCGTGTACAGGATGTGCTTATAGCGTTGGCCGGCACCGAGATTACGAAACCATTTCATGCTCAAGTATTAACAAATTCCATACAACATATTTCATAGTCCAGTAAACTGGTAAAGTCGATTGCCAGCTGTCTATGTACCTGAGGCCTGTTCAGGAGGGCGAGTTTACGCGACTTCACGCGTAATGTCACATACGAAGTATGAACGTTTCCAAGGAGATTTCACGCGTGAACTCGCCCTCCTGAACAGGCTTCTGTTCTTACCTTGTTTTGGGCTCAGCATTAACCCTCTCACTGCTGAATTACAGGGGCTGGTTGTTCGAACCCTGGCTAAGCCTTAACCATCTCCCCCAGGGCAACGGTACTATTCCGAGCTTCACTTTCTACATTACTACACAACGAAGAAACTCGAGATGGGTCACGTGGGCTAGGCAAGATGAGCATTAACAGGCCGTTAAAGTAGCTGCCTCCATAGGGTATAGTACAGTGTACAAGTGTAACAGGGCTTCGAACAACCGGGCCCTGGTAGGCACAGCTCTTTGGCGTATGGGCACGGAGAGAGTTATAAGACGTAAAGCTCGGGAGTACCGTATGTAGAAACTCATCTGAGCGGGCTATTTAAATTCCAGTGAAATAGTACCAACGTATTAATACTTTTCACTACGGGTCTGGAGGCAGTGCGCTGTGTAGGGAAAGCAATGTATTATAGCTTGAACGCACCCCTGTTCTGAGCAACGGCCCTAGCTATGTGGTAAGAGAAAAATTAAAAACAAATTTGTTGTGGTGATTTTAATTTATTGTTTGAATGTCACCTATCAATGCTGAGTATTGTGTCGTCTATGAGTTTAAGGAGAGTCGTGCTGCGGATGGAGGCTCTGGAGATGCAGCTCTTTATCTGGTCCCACGTCAATGGACTGCCGCCTGAAACAAACACATTGTGTGATAACGTCCCTGGGCATCGTTTCTCGTATCTCTCATGCCCACTACAATACCATAGCGCTCCCATGTGACCACTCGCCATGTATTAGAGATCCCAACGTATAAGAGGACACAGGCGTCTGTGATGTTGCCATCGTAGTATCGTAACATGGTATCGTAATAAATATGAGAACTGAGAACTTTGAGAAAATATAATACCCTGGAGTCATTCAACCATACAGGTAAAAAATGATCACTCATCGAGTACGATTTTTCATGCTCGAAGCTCAAACTATATGCAGGCATGGCAATTGTCTGTAGAAATCTGCTGATTTAATTGTCCAATACAGTACAACTTGAGTTGAGCATGGAATCGTACCCACAAAGGTTTTGTAATTCCAGGACCTGATTTATTATTCGAATAAAACAAATAAATTCAAATTAAATATTTTGTCTACAATTCTATGCACTTGCATCTCTAGTGTTGAATAATTGTAGGTTGTTCTGACCTGGTTTGTGCAGGAGGCACAGCTGGTCGCCATTCATGACGATGGTGAAGATGCCCGTGGCTAGGTTTTCTTCCTCTGCGGTAGGATCCACAAACAGGATCTGACTGGGGAAAGAAATGCCATTGAGTTTCCTCATTAACCCTCTCCATGCTGGAGGAAACCAGAAATACACTAAAAAGAGCAGTGCATGTGCCTAATCCAGCAGGGAGAGGGTCAAGTAGGACCATTAATCAACTAGCATACTTAATTTCTACATTTTCTTAATTACGCTGAGCAGTGAACCGTGACATTTGAATACTAGCATGAATTGAAAACTATAGCATTAGTCACTACAGTTGTGTTTAACATAAAGTGGTTGGGGTTTTTTAACTGCAAAGTTAACATGAGTTTAGTTATAACTTATTCTGTTTATTTTTAAAAAACATTTTAATGCATTTAATTTTTTAAATATTCCCCACCCCTCTCCCAATTCTTTCTCTATTTCCATTACAGTGGAACAGAAAAACAGTAAAATTGTTTTAAAATAATTGTTGTCAAAGAAAAGGTGCAACAGATGCATGCTTCATGCACGTACTCGTCAAAGATGGAGAATGTGGTGGATACGGGATGGCCAGACAGTGGGAGGGGCAGCATGTTCTTCATGTCCGCCGTTATCTCGTCCGTGTCCTCCGCAATCTGGATACCTGGCAGTCGTGCTGTGGACAGAAATAACATGACATGAGAAATAAGAAATAACATGATGTTACATAACACATATGATAATCTGACAAATGACAATCTGACATAAATAAGATGGCATGACGAGCTCACAATGACAGCAATAACAACATGACAATCTGACAAATAACATTGCATGACAATATGACATAAATAGGATGGCATGACAATCTGATTGTGATGACAATTTGACAGAAATAACATGCTATTTCTAACCTGACAGAAATAACTTGCCACGAAAATTCTGAGTCATGTAACCTTTCACACATTTATCTTTATTTTCCAATACAACAATACAGGTTAAGCTCTCTGAGCAGTCTAACTTTCTAGTCAAGATCTGACAAGCATAGGTTTAGTCAATATATACTGTGAATTTCTATTTTTATTTACTTCATTTGGGACACTATGCGGGATTATTGCGCTATATAAATATTGGTATGTATGGATGTATGTCGCAACATGGACAAGAGTAGACGTAGCGACTCACTGTTTCTGAAGGCAGCCAGCAATGCGAGGACGCAGGCGTCTGTGATGTTGCCGTCGTAGTCCAGACACACGAGGTCACAGTACAGCACCCACACCGTCTGTGGAGAGTGGACCCAATAGACATTTAACCCACACCGTCTGAGGAGAGTGGACCCAATAGACATTTAACCCACGCCGTCTGAGGAGAAACTGAGTTGATCATGAAACCATAGAAATCATACTCCAGAAAGTTTTGTAATCTCAGGTCCAGCATTATATATTCCTCCTGTGTTTGTTCCGATTGTGCGAGACCCATACTCCGATACACAAATTCAACTGCAGTCACTTTGTAATCTACCCTCAGATTCACTACAATAAGCCTGTGATTGGCTGTGGTCAAAGATCAATCTGACAACAGTATTCAAGGTATTACCCGAGATGAAAATACCGGTAAGTGAGTGTCAACAATATGTGTAGTTTCAAATCTGATCATAAACAATGAGAATTCTTGAAACAGTATCACTCACCTTTCCTGCAACTACACATAGATCTTCTAGGTCAACACATTTCGAGCTGAATTGAAAAAAACAACACATTTAATAATATGAATGAATGATTTATTGTTTTATGTCATGGCGGGAATCTTTCACCCATAGGTGACGATTTAATAATATACAGTAGAACTCGCATATAACGGACTCATTGGGACCGGATATTTCTGTCCGTTATTATATGTGAAGTCTGTTATACGCATATACCACAATTAGCATTGGACGGGACCGGGACTTCAGATTCAGTCTGTTATATGCGAGGGTCCGGTTTATCCAAGGCCGTTATATGCGAGGTCTGACGTCCAGACAAGGTCCAGATAAAGCATGTTTTAAGTTTGCGCACACACACGACGACATTATTTTAAAACAAAATTTAATTATGTGTTCTTTTTCTTTCGTGTGTATGAATATGCATATTAGAAGTAAACAGTACCCCCAATCATCACACCCATTCACAGCATCACGGGTGAAAAGAGATGGAGGTTATGTAGTCGCTGCGCTTACCTGGCTAGTACCTCAGCCATCAGTTGACTCAAGACTTGCGCCTGTTCCCCTGGTGGACCAGGCCGAAACTGTGGCGAGCACAGGGGAGATAATTCCACATTGGGGACTGAAAAATAGAAAATAGAATAACATCAAATGTTTGTAACCTCACTGTGGTCTCGTCAATAATGGATAGGCCTCCGAAATTATTAGACGTGTTTGAGGACAATACTGTTCCCAAGCTAAAGTTTTATACTGGAATTTGTGAATACTTTGAGTTGAGCTCATAATCTTGGGACTATACATGGTTATCTTTAGTGGAAAAATGGCTGTTTTATGAACGTAAAATACCAACAAATAAAATAAATTACATACTGTTACATCATTTGCAATTTTAACATTACTTGCCATGCAAGGTCACGCACATACACAGCCGGCAAATAATGTGAAAATAACGATTATCCATCCAACAAGGAAGATATTTCAGAGTAGAGAAATATCCTTACCAATGTAGCCATTTTTTGGTTCTTCAGTTTTCGGTGTCCCAAGTTCCTGAAACAGATCACAAAAATAGTTAACAGATGTTCAAACTGATTTTGTCTCAAATCAACAACCGAAAACATTTTGAGTACTTTGTGATAATAAAGTGAAAATATCAGTTTCCCCATGTCACAAGATCACTTTTCTCAGAGTGAGAAATCTCAGTCTTTCACTGCTAAGTACTGAGAGAAAAAAGAAGATCTAACTACTGTATATCGCAGTATTGGCTTGGTTCTCATTGTATATAGAATTATTTGTTCTGTGTTGCTTTTAACATATTTAACTGAAGTATTAATGTTAGGAGTTATGGTACTTGCCACTTTAATGCCACACATTATTGTTGTGTTGCCAAACTTCACCAAGGCCGAGCCTTCGGCTG
This sequence comes from Lepetodrilus galriftensis, assembly GCA_032361785.1. NCBI lineage: Eukaryota > Metazoa > Mollusca > Gastropoda > Lepetellida > Lepetodrilidae > Lepetodrilus > Lepetodrilus galriftensis. The sequence continues at coordinate 13,690 of JAUTBZ010132238.1, forward strand.
TTGTAATACACCCTGAAAATTTAATGGCAATTAATATAAAATAAAATAACTTTTAAAATATCGTAAATGCAATCAAAATTGAAATATCAGTGATTTCACAGGTAGATAGATGATGCTGGGATGATCATGATCATAGTTAGATAAGTTATTAATTAATCATATAGGCGCTGCAAGTGGGTCGAATTCTATTTATAGACGTACACAGTTTACTGATTTTGGTGATAAGCGTGTAGGTGAAATGTGCATGAGTATTGTCTTATTTACGTACCTTACGTCGCC